>CAJNOP010004249.1:0-10872 GCA_905250075.1 Rotaria sp. Silwood1 | reverse complement strand
ATATTTAAAATTTCTTTCAATTGTTTTTAAATATCTTATCTTATAAAACAGAGACTTATTTGAATAGCTACTGGATATAAACCGACAGACGTAGTTTAAACAATCTTTGTGGTAAATTACGATTAATTTCATGTTTTTTATTTCTTAAAAATTTCGTGCGAAGATGAAAACCTATGGTATACCTGAAGCAACAGATGACGAATCTGTATCTTGGTGTGATGTAGACCAACGATGAATAAGAGCTGTTGATAACCAATCCTGATTAGTAAATATCCGTGAAGAACCTGTATAAATTAAACTAAGTATTACTAATCAATCGAAACGATATTGCTTTGTTACTTTCAGGAAAAAATAAACTTGTATCTATCACTGTGTCGGGCATCACTTCACTTAGACTTGGAGAAGCTAGAAATTTTTTTAATTTAATTTAAAGGTTCTTCCTTCCTCTTACTTGCTGCTGTTGATACTAATGAAATACTTTCCATTGAGTGACTTGTTGAATCCACTAGAATATTAATTGCAATTATAAGTTTAATAAAATACATAAATTTTCAAATAGTCTTACAATCTGTTGTGTCGTGCCCAATTCGTAAATCTTGTTTTAATATGATTTCATCTTTGAAATTCGATAATATATCTGTATCACTATCATCGAAATATTCAATATTCGATTGTGCTATAATTTTATTATAATTAATTATAATTAATAAATATATTAATAAAGATTTCTGTCTACTGAAACTGCACGTCATATTAAAATAAAACGATTCATTATTAAGAAAAAAAAAGAAAGTTTGACATGAATAAAATATAAATTTGATGATGATCAGAATGTGGATTGTAATTTAATATAATCGTTTAGACATCATGATCAACAACAAAACTACAAACCGATTGTAAAATTACCAGTATCTCAGACATACCATAGAATGTTCTCGTCGCACCTACAGAAAAAAAAGAATATATCAAATAAAACAAAAATCACAAATATACATTTTGACAGACACGAAAACCTCGATATAATATTCTTGCATTATATATAGGGTATTTATTTGAAGAAAGCAAAATATTTAATACTTTCATAGGACAAAGCTGCTAAAGAACAAGAAACGATGCATAAAATCATCAGTGAAATAAGATATGGTTTTGTATGATTTTGAAAAGTGGAAGTAAAAGGTGATCATGACAATCAAGTCTTTTTGTTTATTATTCATCAGGTACGAGTGAATGAAATTTTTTTTGAGTAATTTTGTTTGCTTTATCTTCCATTTGAAATATTTCGTTGTCAAAATATATGTATTTCCATTGAATTAGTTTAAATTAATCATAAGTGATTGTCTCTTTCAATTAATTAATCGAGAAATGTCTATCCTTCATTCTTATGAGATCTACGATTTCCAGGGTCATTTTAGATATTGATTAACTTTCTTAAATATTAAATACGAGTAATACAAACAAATATTTTACAAAAGAAACAATTGACGCTGATTTACTCATTCGAACTATTGTAATTGACCAATAGACTAAATTTATAAGTATGAATTTCAAAGATACCTATCTGAAAGATTGATGTACTACATTTGTTTAACTTATATATTCAGATGATTTCAAGTAATTTGACAGTTATTCAAACCAAAAATAGAAACTTTGAATGTTTTTTTTACACCTTTTAAAAGCTTAAGTTAAATATTAACTATCCAAAACGAAAATAAATATTTAAGGAATGTTAATCACAAAAAAAAGAATCATATATATGAATAGTATATTGTATCCATTCATTCAAGGTCAAGTAAAAGTTCTCAATTTACGTCTATCATTGAATAATCAAAATACACTTTTTGCTTCTTTCTTTTGTAATTCACTCAACGAAGTGGTGAGACTGTTAAGACTAAGCAACAAGTCATCATACTGACTGTGAGTCGTTGATGTAAGAGTCAATATTATCTGATTTCGATAGTTCTATGAAATGCTGAATTTATCTGAAAAAAATACTCTTATCCTTTTAAGATTTTAAGTATGAGTTGTATATCAATTTAGATAACATTATTGCCATGATAAAGACACCATCAGACGAATGAGTCTTTTTAAATAACAAGCTATTCTATAGTATTTTCCAAGTTTCACAGATTAAAACCATTCCATATATTCCGATAGAATCCTTGTCTAGTCGGTTCATGGGAGCTTGTAGAAGTTACATAAAATTCGATGTTAACTATATTAAAGTATTAACTTTTCTTTTCTTCTTAAGTTTTAATATAGTTATAAGTTCATTCTTGAATACTTTTTTCTGACCATACACAGCCATTTTTCACAAAATCATTAACAGATTCACTCTTTTAAATGATTGTCGACAATGAAAATAGGAGATATAGAACTCAACAGATACAAAATATAAGAAAATGTCATTTTATTTTAAATTATAATACACATTCAGTTGAACGCAGAGTAAATAATTTTTTAACATGAAAATATTCTATCGTAGGATTTCAATCCATTATTATATAATTGAATGGAATAATAGGTTACAACGGACTATATTTAACTTATTAAGTTTCAGCTCATTATATACCAGAAACGTAGCAGATAAAAATTGATAATGAAAAGATCAAACAATGTTTAATGTTCAAATTTGCATTTAATCATTAGATGAAATTCCAGATGTACTCGATGTTTTCGGACCATTGCTTGCTGACAGATAAAACATCCAACTTTTCTTTTCGTTGATTTAGAAAATAGTATTTCAAGTTTCCCAAATATACTTCTAAATTCAATAGTATCCACTGTCAATCTTCTTTAAAAAGAGCATCATCTTGTAGAATTCGATATCTAGTGTTTTTTTACAATGCATTATCACATGAAACATAAGTAGAAATAATATTTTAACTTTACCAATATTTTCATATTTTATTCTGTATAGTAATCCATAAGCAGAAATGATTTCTATCTTAATGATGAACAATAATATGGTACTTATTCACAAACTAATGACAGCTGATATCGTTGAATATAAATTGGAAAAATACATCTCATTTATTTGATAATCTTATTCAAAACAAGGATTACTTTTTCTTTGATCGATCTAAAAACTTGTACACAATCTACATTGAAAAAGAAAACTATCAGTTTTCCTTGTTGGGTAGAAATTAGAGAAATAGAGAAACAACTCGCATGAACGATAGAAGTCAAAAAGAGTTATGTACAACACAAGATTAAAGATAATATAGTTATTTAGGACACTATATTTAAGTAGTAGATGGGATCAAAATTCTTATGTTATTAACTTCAACAATGAGAAAATTTAGCCACTATCAACTTGAATGAAATACTATATAGGCACATGCATAATACCTTCTTTAGGTATAGACTACATTAGTACATAAAACTTAATGCCATCATCATATAAAAAAATAAAATCAAGTCGAAAAATAGAACGTGCGTGTGTGTTTATTTAGTTTTCTCTGTTATACAGTATATCATGATATTTGGTATTAGAAGTTTAAAATGCTTACAAAAAAAGAACTATTTTTGATGATATTTTATTCAGTAACACAAAATCAATGAATTGAATACTGTATGCGATCAGAAACATCTGTATTAGAAAAAATTTGGTAATTATCAAGTAGAATCTATACACGTATATGGATCGAAAGCATCATGACTTCGAAATAATCATTAGGAACTGCGTATATCCATGCATTAAGCAAATTATTTATCTATACACGAATTTCATTTTAAGAAAATTGTTATTAATTTAACAATTAATAAGAATCTTGTGTTTTTTTTTCGCTAAAATTTTTATTTTATCAAAAACAGTTACTGCTCGACTTCGTCCTAAAAGATCTAAATAGAATTATTTTTTAAGAAAATGAATAAATGGTTTAAGATTGATTTATTACTGTCTGTCAGCTCAAACCATTTTCTGGTTCACTTGTTTTCTGACGGCATGTAATATTATAGTTCATTTCATCACAGTGAAATTCATAAAATAAAACATTCCTTGTGAGTTAAAAGAGTGAAGTACATAAAAGTAAAACATCAATCATTATTTCTTCATTTTCTTGAATTATAAATAATCTGAAACTGATTACATTTATCTGGTTACATTCTACGCCTCTTATCTGTTCTTCATAAGAATTTTTTTCTTTAGAGCATATTCAAATTAGAAAATGTAATCATTCAGAAACTTATCTCTATTTTGTTTCGGTCTTCCTCTATATGACTGATCATCACTGAGAACGGCTAAATCCATGAAACAACAGCGAAAACATATTAGGATCCTTATTAATAGTTTCGAGAACAGTATTACAGTATTCAAAAAACAAATCTCCCTTTTTATAACTTTAGAATACTTAAATTGCTTCTTGTTAATATGGATGGTATATCTATCTCATGCATAGCAATAGAAATACAAAGTTTAAGATACAATATATGTAATCGCTAAACATTATAAAACACCTGTTAAGAACGTTTTAAATTCAAATCACCTCGAAATCATGTTTTTTACAACACCTCTTGAATTTGTAGGGAACCTTCTGGATATCTCTTCTTTTCTGACGAAATTTTAATCAGTTTAATGAACACTATAATAAACATGGCTGAATATTAATTTTATGACATATTGTCGATGGACTACAAATAATTTTAATCAGAAATCATATTCAGTTAGTGTTATTAAGATAATGTTAAATCAATATTGTTAATAGATATTGTTCTAACGGTATGAATCCGAAATATAATCACCGAGTTTAGGATCCATTCTGTTGATGTCATCAGATTTATCGAATGAATGTGATACTTTTATCATTTTCCTCATCACATTTTTCGTATTGATGATATGTTAATTCTGATGACCTCTTGTCTTTTCGGCATGTGCCACAAATTTTCTTCGATCTACATGTTTTGATAGAATTATTAAATACAAAATAATAGCCTAAAAACCTTATGATCCATTAAATATATTAAAAATCCGTACTAAACCATTGGGTGTCTTCATTACCAAATGTCAGAAATAGACCAAGAAGCCAACCAATACCTTGAGTTGCACATTTTGCAAGTAATACTACTACACATGTTTTTTCATTTTTCCATGTGATGGATCGAGTGATGTAGTTCTTCGAGGTTGATTTAATATGTAATAAATTACCAGAAGAAAAATAATTATACTGATCGAAAGAAATAGACAAGCAGGAATTGCTATAAAGTAATAAATAACATTACGAGTACACCAACATAGTTTATGTGGGCATAATTGAGTAATTTGAAATGATAAGTTAAAATTAAATTCAACTGCAAAAGCTACCCCTGTAATTGAGAGTAAAAATGAAATTGCAACCATTACGACCAATTCATGATAGGATGATTCACGAAATAGATGAACAAATCGTAAACAATTAAAATATCCCATACTTGTTTTGACACAAAACATTGGTTTTCATCATCATGTGTTTGTTTTCTATAAACTGGCATTGTTAGAGCAATATTAAATGTGAAAAGAATAATTGTAACTGCGCATGAAATTAATGGAAGTAAATCACGTGCTTTTATAGATAGCATTGGTTTGTATATTCGAATAGTTAAGGGTGTGAGAGTGTGGCGATGTGTCCGATTTCCCTAGATTCAGAACTTTTGAGGAATCCTGAATCCTAAAATTAACGAAATTGTGTTAGCGTCAATAGAGGTCACTCTATTACCGCTAACGTCCAGTTGTACACTATGGGTCTTTTCCTTTCCTCTATATATAGATATATATACATATATATATCTTACATGGACGATCCAGTGTTTATTCGCTTTCCTTTTTCTCACATGACTCATTCCCTATTCCATCTTCCTTCTTGTTGATCTTGTTATTGATCTTGTTATTGTTTTCCTCTTGATGTCTTTCATCCCCATCATCATTATTATATTGTCTTTTTGGTTTTATTGTGAATAAAACCTCACACATCCCTATATACATCCTCATTCATTATATCAAGACTAGGTAAGTCTTTT
This sequence comes from Rotaria sp. Silwood1, assembly GCA_905250075.1. NCBI lineage: Eukaryota > Metazoa > Rotifera > Eurotatoria > Philodinida > Philodinidae > Rotaria > Rotaria sp. Silwood1. Next base: position 4,881 of record CAJNOP010004249.1, on the reverse strand, counting down.
GTATTATTTCACGTTTGTGTTCTCGTTCCCAGAGCAGACCTGGGTTTTTGACATAGTATTCCGCCCTGAGTTGTAGTCTGGGGCAGAAGTCACCTTTCCCTCCAAACGAGAGCCTAACAAATTGGAGTGATAAGACTAATGGGAATCCAAGGTATTCAAAGAAACCAAGAAAACCAAAGAAGTGAAGAAAGTCAAAGTCAAAGAACCCAAGAACGTCAAGAAACTCAACCAACCCAAAGAAATCAAGGATATCAAAGTAGGTCTGGAACTCAGCGAAGCCAAGGATGGCAACGAACTCAAAGACGTCAAGGGTATTAAGGGTTTATGGGTGTGGCTATGGGTTAAGATAGAGCTTCACACATACATACCCACCTATACCACACCTACATCCACATGTACACGCACAGCCACACCATTAAATTAGGTCTCAGATTTATATTTGATGATTCATAAACAGCATCTAGAAGACGAATAACTGAACTGGCAATTCTAAAACGAAAAACCGAAAATTGTTTTCTAGACAAAGGAATCAGTTCTCGCCATTCAGTTGCATAATTTATTGCTGAATTAGATGTTCTTCTTCAAAGTTTACATAATGTACTTAGGGGTAACCAAAAGTTCTAAGCCCTGTTTGTAAAATTTTATAAGATAGTTAATATCGAAAATTTTCTTGAGGGTGTGGGTGTGGATGTGGGTGTGGGTGTGGCTGGGTGTGGGTGTGGGTGGGGGTGGTGTGAGCGTGGGTGTGGGTGTGGGGTGTGGGTGGGTGTGGGTGTGGGTGTGAGTGGGTGGGTGGAATACTTTGACCCACACCCACACCCACATCCACACCAACCACACCCACACCCACATCCCCACCAACCACACCCACACCCACATCCACACCAACCACACCAACACCCACACCAACACCCACACCCACACATTCACACCCACACCCACACATTCACACCCACACACCCACACCCACATCCACCCACACTCACACCCACCCACACCCACACCCTCCACGCCTGCCCACACCCATACTCATACCTACGCCCACCCACCCACCCACACACACTCGCACCCAATATATTAAAAAACTCATCAGAGCCGCGCATTAACAACAATAAAGAAATAAGTAAAAGGTAATGTAATTGAAAAAATAAGTGGGCTGTGCAGACGAGTGTTGTTCTTTTCTTCACTCACTTGCACACCCGCACCCGCACCCGCACCCACACACTCACACCCACACACAACACACCCTAGTGGATAGAGCTAGCAATATTGTACTTAAAACACTGAGTAGGAGCTCTAGAACAGGTTTTTGAATGAATTGCCGCTGACATTATGCGAATTCGCTACTAATTTAACCTACACTCGGGGCCAATACTCTTCTCCTATGGTTTTTTATTATACTATCAAACTTCATGCACATGACATTTATTACCGGGATATGTCATAAGTTTGATTTCAGTATCATATGTATACGGCATTGAAATAAAACTCTTATGTCATATCTTCACTTGGTAATAAATTCGATGTGGAGTATGATAGCATAATAAGAAAGAGGAGGAGAAGCTTTCCCCGGGGGTGTATGTTTTTTAAAGTCATTAAAGTCGCTAAAATCATTCTAAGTCAGGTAAGTTAAAAAAAGTCAAAAAGTTCACTAAGTCAGCTGCTTTCCCCTTGGATCCATCACTTCTCTTTTCTTTGATAAACTGCATGTGGTGTCACCCAAACCTCACTCATTGTTCTTTCCACCTACAATCCGACTGCTTCACAGATGGTGTGAGTGTGGGGGTGGATGTGGGTGTGAGTGTGGGTGTGGGTGTGGGTGTGAGTGTGGGTGTGGGTGTGGGTGTGGGTGTGGGTGTGGGTGTCGGTGTAGGTGACTGTATGGGAAGAACAGGACACTCACACCCACACCCATACCCACACCCACATCCACACCCCACACCCACCCACACCCCACACCTACCCACACCCACACACCCACACCCCCCACATCCACACCCACACCCACTCTTTAAAAAAGGACTAGTCGTGACGAGTGAAGACGACGCTTCGGTCTAGTCCTGACTACTATCGAAGACGTTTCAGACTAGTCAAAGTCGTGTGACATCGACTGGTTTCTGATTGTTTACTGGATGGACGGGAATCAATTTTGTATTTTACACTGTATAAACGGACGTCAGTTCATTTCAGTGTCCTAGTCTCCCGGCAGGATGCCCGTCAGGTTTCGAATACTGTCGGGTTGAGTGTTCGAATCCACCTTGCATCTTCTTTTTTTAGTTCTCCTACTAGTCTGGACGGGGTCAACGGACAAAACGGACTAGACATGACTGGATTCAAGGACACTCGGGACTAGTCCAGACGAGTTTGAAGGACATTTCTCCAAAAGGTGACTAGTCATGACGGATGTGCAAGACGTTTCAGACTAGACTTGACGGCTGCTGTGGACACTTTGGACTAGTCATGTCGGGTGTCTTCTTTTAGTTTTTGCTCACTTGGGATGTTAAACAAATACATATCCACTGTAGTCAGCTTTTCAAACTCTTTCCACTCATAGTATTTGAAAGTGAAGGAATGTCAATAGGTGAAAAGAACAAGATTTGTTACAGAACTTTTAGCCGTTGGATATCTATGTTTGATACTTTTCTCTTGATGTCAAATTGCGAAGATTCATTCGTTCAATAATATATGAAACGTTGGTTAATAATAATGCCAAACATATGCTTATTTTCAGATTCAACTTAAACATAAAGTGTTGGAGAACTTTTTTCGAATATCCTGAAACTTTTTGCGAGTGCTGTATAAACATATATTGTGCAACGAAGATTTTTTGAAAGCTATTAAATTAGATGTAAAATGCACATTCAAAAGAAAACGAATCCAATAATTCTATTTTTGTGTTTAACTAGATTTTTTCTTGATTTTGTACAATCACGATGGGAAATTGGTGTGAAATTCTTTGTGATTTCATTACGTGAAAGCTTAAAAGATTGCTTCGCAGCAGAAATACACTTTCTGCTTTTGTTTCTGCTTTTTCACAATAAAACTTCTGTCATTTTCTGCTTTTCGAACTTCAAAAGGTGGCAACCCTGGTACTAAAGTAAGTGAAGTTTGTTCCATCAATATTTCCATGACACTTTTCTAAAGATATCTACCAAAATGTTAGTGAATGACTGAGACTGGTTTCGACCTTGCTCAAGGGTCTCATCAGGTGATTATATAACGAACAATCACGACCGATGTCGGCCATCTATTTGGTGACTCAGCAACAAAAAAGCTTTCTCCATGATTTAATTTCAATTGTTCTTGTTCTTTTTCGGGAATGGCTTTCAGTTCAAAGAGCCAGAAGCGACCATTATCATGAAGTTTTCGACAGGACATGAGAATAAACCTAGTACCAGGTGAAAATAAAACTTCTTCCTCGGCACTATTGTTAATGAGAGCATATGGACGCATTGGTTGACCTGTATCAAGATGAATTTTTAACATGACTGATACATAACAAGGATTGGCGTCAGATCCATTCCCGGCATATATTTCAGCGATTTGATACTTGATTGTGGTTGAGAGAAAAGAAGAAGAAGCGATGGTTTCTCCCACATGGTTTTTCATTTTTTCAAGCTCGAATACAGTTATTTGCTGACCACGATAGAGAATCAATGAGACACTGTCATCTTCTGATGGCAATGGTCGTCGAAGACTATTGATCAGATCGGTAATTGGTTTTCGCCATTGATAGATAGTGTGGAGTTGTCCTTGTCTAAGCAAACGATTAATTATGCAGGAAAAAAACCTGTCGTGTGTGTAATAATGAATTACTGATGAAGATTGATAATTGAGATAAAAGTCATGGATTTTTTCTCTTTCTTCATAATCGGCCTGTGAAGAAAGAGCAACAAAAGCATCGAGTATTGCGGATGACGAATGGAGAGAATTTGTAAGAGAAGAAAGAACGAAGTCATTCGTTGTTTCCACACCTTTTACAGCTAAAAACTGAACTTCGTCAGCCACGAAGGACTCGGTATCTGTGGAGAACGCGGACGCTGCAAACGTTGTAGAATGTGCCAAGCTGCGAGGAAAAGTATGATTTTCCGGAAGGCAGCCAGCGGCGATGAAACTATCCAATAAAACCCGTTCGCATAGCGTTGGCCACCGATCACATATATCTGCCTCAAAACCTCCATAATAAAAATGTAACCTTTTCGTGTTAGTGAATAACCTATCCGCAGCACGTGTCGAGCATTCGTAATATTGTGAGATTCTGATATTGTTGTAGAAACTGGCAGCCCATATTGAATATTCATAATATTGTAAAATCCTGGGGATGGTGTACAAACTGACTTCATGAGTAGAATATCGCCTACCTGTATATTTTTTATATTGTATTGAGTTAAATTTCGGCATGAGTAATACTTGGGAGAAACACGTATGCCACATAAATTTGTTTCAAAATGAAGCGAAACAAGGAAAAGTAGCAAAGACCATACAGGAAAACACATGAATAACTTCGCACAATTTTCAACTATAGAAAATAGAAAAAGGATTGTCTCATTACGTCTCAATTCCCAAAATGTATTGTTACACTTACTTTCTCTGTGAGCTTTTTACTTTATGATGAATGCATGTTATCATGTATATTATATACCCTGTTCTCTATAGATAACAACTTGGATTTTTCCAACTTGCAAATTTTCGTTTAAATTCATTTTGTCATTCAGCGAAAAATGAAACAGAGTAACAAACGCAAGAAGAAACCCCTCAAAATGCTTTCGCTCGATGAAAAGTCAGTTGGGGTATGGGTGGAGGTGCGGGTGTGGGTGTGGGTGGGTGTTGTTGGTGTGAGTGTGGGGTGTGGGTGTAGGTGTGGATGGGGTGTGGGTGGGG
>CAJNOP010004248.1:0-10881 GCA_905250075.1 Rotaria sp. Silwood1 | reverse complement strand
GTGAAGAAGAAAATCCATCTGTTTATACAACGATTAAAACAGGACTTCTCCATCGTCTTTCGAAAACGAATGAACATCATACTCCTGCTATTGACTTAGGTCCCACATCGAGACCTGATGGTCACGGAGGTACACAACCGCCAATACATGAACATTCCCATGGACATGCTTGTAGAGAAAGAAAAGAAGCTGGTGAAGAAGAAATAGGAACACAAACTTTAAAGATTAGAATATGGCTAGAAAGTGGTAAAAAACATAAAGAAGGAAGGCGCTTTGTCAGTTATGAATTACTTATTCCAAATTTAAAATAGATGCATACAATAAACAGTAGCTCGAATGTTGTTACCCAGGCAACTACTTTGGTGATACTTACTCTCTAACGACACTTGATTTTCTTACAATGATAGCCAAGGCGATGTGTTGAGAGTGAGGAAGATCAAAACGATGTCTATATCTAAATTCAATATGTTGTTGATCGTTTTTTTATTGATAGAAGTTTTAAAAAGTATCGTTATAGAGAAAATATCACGAGAGTATCTGTTGCCAGGGTAAAAGCATCTTGAGTTCATGAAAAGTTTATCACGTCAGAATATTATCATACGAACTCAAATAGTTTATGAAAAACCTTTTTAATCTCACTCGATATTAAGAAAGTTGTTTTCAATTCAATAAAACGCATTTTCTATAACATAATATATTCGAAGAAAGATTACTACTGTTTTTTGTTTGTTTTTCTTTTAATGTAACATAGCATTTTGTCATAAAGATATTTTTCTACGCTTTAATAATAATTTTATGGCATTTGTTTTTTTTTCTCTAATAAAATTTTATCTTTAAACTTATTTTCTTTTATCTTTGCTTTATCGTTCTCTTGCTTTTTCAATCACCATTTAGGATTTTTCTTCAAGAAGAAGATTATGTGGTCGAACAATGTACTCTAATCTAGGTAAAATATGGTCTAATTGTAATGTGATTGACTTTCATCAATTGGAATAACATATGATCTCATGTTGAATCAATTGATAAATAAGCAGTTTATATTTCATTTTTAACAGTACTAGCGATTGATCAGGTTTTTTTGTTGTATAATAATATTGGAAAGTGCAATCATTTGAATAATTCTTGGAATAGCTTGACTCTTTCGCTCATGGAAATCAGCGTACGAATATGGTTTTCATAAGTAGTACATCATCATTATGTAGATTATCTCAAATGAAGAGAAAATGTTATGCATTTGTATGATATGTGTAAGCCTGTTCTATTCATTGTTGTCAATATATTTATTTATAATAATTCAACCAATTTTTTTTATTAAAAATACATGTTAGATTTGTAAATTTTAGGATCTGATTTCGTTATGTCATGAGTTACAAATAGTATCCGGTGAAATAGTGTTATACAATAGCTGTTTTTTTAGCGCACTAGTTGTACTGGTATGACAACAGTTACTACCATTTTGATGGAACGTATAGTATAGTATGCCATCGACTCAAGTTGATGTGAAGAATTTGTAAGTATTGATGAGACAATCAATAGTCTCAGGAACATGAGTGACTCATTTCTAACAATATAATCATAAAAGATACAATCACATTGAACTATAGTCTTTGGGTATGTATATTAACGTATATCAGGTTATTTACAACATTAAATAATATGCTCACGATATCATCTCTACAGAAACAGTTCAACATTCATATCTATCGGTTCACATTCATACGTTTTAATATTATTATTAGCACTGTAAAATATCGAATCGATGAATAATATAATCTTAATGACGACAAAATAGATTTTCAACATTTTTTATTCAAACGTCTCGAAATAAATAGTAGATATAAACTGATCTAATAGATTTAATCAGATTATTTGTACTTGAAAAGAAATTTATGACGAGAAAATTTCAAAGATTTGTATGCATCTATTCTGCTACAAAGTGATTGAAGAGTAGTTATAAGGATGTTGATGCAAATCTTTTCATCTTTGAATTTTTAAACACTACAGTTTAGTTAGCCTCTATAGGAATGTTTTTTTTCAAATATCTATTTATTATTTGAAATAAAATTTCTTTTTGATTATATTTTTTGTTTCGAATCATATTGAAGTTTAATCAGAATTAAACAATGCAAAAATTAAATATAGTTCAGAAAATATATGATAATCTGGATTTCTTTGACAACTGTTAATGGTGATCAATAGAATGCACGCAAATGCATAGCAATTCCAACAGTTAGTTGAGAAACAAGAAATACTCATGATGAAGATGTAATTAATCGAAAGAAGCCATAATTTTCTCCATTCTAGTTGAGACTCTCGTTCTATAAAATGATTTTTCTACTGAATTTGATAAGTTATATAAATACCATCAAGTGTTAAAATTTGAGCAGCATCTCGATTGATTAATTGATTCTATGTGTTTGAGTAAACTATATAACGAAGGTTATTCGTTGTGGTTTCTATTTTTCCAGAAGTAGACATTTGCATGAAGATGACGAGGTGTTGGTCGACATCATATATGACGAATGAATTGTAGAAGACAACATTTGAATAGCATAGATCGATGCGATTCTCAATGTGGAGCGCAAAACTATGGTTTACTAGCTACTTATATAGTATCGCGAGTTAATTGTAAATAAATAAAATTGTGATTATTGACATAGACATTATTCGATGTTAAATTGCTGGAATCTAGAAGTATTTCATTATTTATTTACTATTTTGACAGTCCATCTCATAATGTACAATCTATAATTTGAAAAAACAACTATAATATAAAGCCATTGTTCGCATAAACTTTATAGTAGAATAGCTTATCGAAAGTAATAGAAGCTGATTCATTTCTTCTTTTTCAATTATTCAGAATCGCTCACAAAATGATTCCTACTATGATAGCGATCTCTGTTAGATCAAGACCAATACATATATTGATTCTTCTCATGAGAAACTCTACAAAGTATGTTTCAATATAACTTCAAAGATGAGATAAATTTAATTTTGTTTTTATTGCACAAAAAAAAAAATAAGTCTTGACTAAAAGATTTATGTTGAACAATTAGTAGAAAAATGTAAATTCAACACTAAAAAAATCCTGGAATCTTTTTGCATTTTGAAAAGCTCAGTGAAGAAAAGCATTTTGAGAAGATATTATTATTTGAATATATTCTCGCGAATACTTATACATTCAATCATGTTCTATATAATCTTTTAAGAAAATTTTTCCATTTAAGAAATAATAATGAATGGCATATGAATCTATGAGCATGTTCTAGCGCCATCTTCTTCCAATAATTTAGTATCTATTCAATTTGGTAACCAATTAACTACCTTCATGTTTTCTGTAATATTTCTGTTGAGCAAAATTGTTGCACAATGGTATCTACATACAAAACTCTTAAACAACATTGAATCGATTTGTTTTACGTATGAAGAAACAAAATTGTATCTATTGGAATACAAATTGTTTTGCTTCTGGATCAAATGTTCATTAATAATCATAATGATCTAATATATTAATGAAATTGTTTTGATGTAGACATCATGGTAACAAATAAGAAGTGAAAAAAAATAAAGTAACGTTTACATCATTATCAACATCACTTTATCTGCTATGGAAAAATTATTGATTTCCTCAAGCAAATTCTTTAACAATCAATGATGTTAAAATATGTTCATAAGTGTACCCCAGTGAAAATCCAAAATGAGATTTATGACCATCTCAAATAAATATTGCATGTAATTGCCAATCATTTAATCATAATTGTGTTGTTATACTCTTATCGTTAAATAATTTTCAAGCTGTTTGATCAACTATTCTTATTGATCCATATCAAGTTATTATTTTTTGAATGAATGTTCGGATCTGAAGCATAACGAAAATGATCATTATATATTACTTACTAATAGCAATAATGATATGAAAATATTTATTATCTTTGATTCGGTTCCCAAAGATGGTAACGTTAAACAAGAAAACTGTTAATCTATTATTCATGATCGAATAGAATCAACGGATTAGAAATGATTTTTATAAAGTAGTCAAAAATATAATTTTCTAATAATAAATTATTTATTTTTTCAATATTTTTAGATAAATGATTCTATCGATGTTATACTTCATGTTATCAATTCAAATCTAATTTGAAAAGGAAAAAAAGAACAACTTATCAACATCTGATTTTTATTTTTAATGAATGTGATTTGGTTTTCATATAATTAATACAATGATGAGTATGTTCTCATAGAAAATATTCTATAACCAGACTAACATCTGAAACAATTCTTTTCAATACATGATCACTATAAATATTTATCTAAGACATACTCATTTAATGAATTTTTAACAGTGATTAATTTTCTTTTAAATTTATCTAAAGTAATGCAAAAAAAATTATTCAAATATTTAAATTTTGAATAACTTTCAATGTGCATTTGACCTCATCGTATATCATTATTTGAATATTCGCTTCGAAAAGTTTAAGATGATATATTATTAAAATATTTAGTGTTTATGTCATTAGAAGAAGAAATATAATATAAACCCATATTTCAATCATAAAATTAGTTTGTTAAGATTTCATTGTACAAAATATTTTAATTAATATAGTATAGAAATAAAACTTGTTAACAGAATGTTTTAAATTTAATATGAAAGTATTGAAATAAAGATTTTAATCATATTATTGAAAAATGCTCGTAAGATGTCTAATTGAAAAATTTGAAACATAGTATACGATACATAAATGTTGAAAACCTAAGTTTTTCATTCACACATAGTCCTACTGTTTTTAGAACTTCTCAAAAATGAATTTTAATCATGATAAATATTTTTGCACTTTTTCTTATTTTAACTTTTATTATGTTGACTTAAAAAGAAGATTATGAAATCTAGATTTTCTGAAAGCTGGTTTTCTATTTTTGTGTATAGTCAGCGTAGCCAATAATCAACGTTACAAATAATACTAGTAAATACTGTGCCTTTTGACAGAAGTTTTAAACAATTATAAGAACACAAACTTTTAAAAATGTCCAAAAATATGAAGTTTTTTTTTTAGGTCTGCAAGAATATGTATGAAGCAATAGAAAAATAATATATTGTATTGAGCTTATTAATGGCAGAACAAATATTCAATACTAAATCGCACATGACGTCAGTTTTAACGTTATCTAAGACTTCAAATAACTTGTAAGAAATCCATCCATTTAGCTTAAATTTTTTTTTCAATTATAGCTATAATAGCTACTTAACATTAAATACCATTTGAAGCATCAAAAAAATTCATAGTCAAGATAAGGAAAAATTATTTATTCAACCTTCGTAAGAAGCTATTTTTATTAGTTTTAAAATTATGAAATCTAATACCTTAAAATACTTTGTAAATTTTTACTTTGGATATATATTTCAAAGTACATAGTTTGGTCTCTTTTTGAATGAAAAAGTTAGGCTTCTAGCATTTTTCATTTGAATACAGCAGGTCTTCATATATGTGCGAACACTTTATGCATGGTAGAATAAAACAATTGAAATACATTCAAGCCATATATTTTAAATTAAAATATTTTATACAATCGATATTTTTGACCGTCTATTGAAAGCTAAAGGAAAACAGCTGTTTCACGATATGTCAATAGACGTAAAGTTGTAAACGTTTTTTTTTATTCATTCTGTTATGTAGCTTCGACTGTTTGTTTAGTTTCGAATAGAGTGACATTGAAATTATGCTTTGAATAAATATATAAGTTTTATGTTTGAAAACACTAAACAAGACAAGCTGATTCACACTATTCTTTATTGTTTATGCATGATACCTTAGAACGAGAAACAATAAGATGTTTTGCATTATTTTATATTATCTTTTGTCATTGTATAACAAGCTGTTTCAATTTTTGTGTTATGGAGAGCTTCCAAATTAATTGAGTCGAGAAGAACAACAAGAGGAAGAAAAATCGAAATGAAAAATATGGCAATAAAAATATTCAAATGATGATGAGATTGATCATATTAAACATGAAATAAAAAAAGGGTGAATTTATTGATTTATTTTTTGCGTTGCTTAATAGAAAATACAAGTCTTGACGAAATTAAATCCTACATTTAAATTAGCAATCGAAAGAAAAATCGTTTGTTATAGACTTTTAATTAATCAATATAAAGTATTCACTAATCAACGATGAATTTAATAGTTATTCTAAAAAATTTAAGAAGAAAATCGATTTTTTTTTAATATTGTAGTATTTCAATCACTTTAATTTCTAATCTTTCTTTTCAGACAATATTTGTTCTTATTCGTAGTATAATATGGCGCATTTATATGTATTATTCGCACTATACGATGATCTGTCTGAATGCGTAAACTTTTATGTTCTGACTTGTTCTATCTTTACTAATCAACATCCTTAATGTTTTCAAAATATGTTAATGTCAATATGTTTAAAACATATTACGATATAAAAGAAGTCGATCGATTGACGAAACTTATTATTAAAACGTATGAATGACATGAATGCAAACTTAATACTTCGAGGACTACGTAGTCTTATGTGTCTATTACTTTTGAATGTTTCGATTAACAGCTATGGTACTTATAAACTTTTGTTTTATGAATTCAATAAAAAAAAGTAGTAGCGGAGATCGATACAGTTTTTCATGTTCTACAAAATGACATAGTAATCACGTATATTTATAACTTCTCTCATAGATTATACAGGGTTAAATGAGTACGATATTGTACGGATTTAACCGTGTATAATCTAAGAAAGAAGTTATAAATAAACATTATTATTATGTTATTTTGTAGAACATGAAGAACTGTATCGATCTACACTATTACTTCTCGTATTGAGTTTATAAAAGAAAAAAATTACAGATGCCATAACGATTAACTCAAACACTCAAAAGTCATAGACACCTAAGACTACTTAGTTCTCAAAATTTTTTGGTTTACATTCAACAAAAAACAACATAAATGGAGAGAAATGTGAAATATTTTGTGCTCCAGTTTCCTTTCCTATTGAAAGTGAAATTTACGGGATGGCAGATATACAACCTTCTGCAGCGGTGTTGTTTGACATTGATTTGTTAGTTATAAAATAATTTTAATGTTGCAGAACTTTAAAAAAAATAGAGAACGATCGTTTGATTAAGGAATGAAAAGAAAAACAGTATCAAGTAACTAAAAGGTAAATAGTAATCTACCTATAGATGAAAATAAAATATGAATTGAAGTATCGTAGACGATTCTGAAAACATTATCTGAGATATTTAACTAGTTTTTTTTTCTTCTATAGATCAAAAAAAAAAGAAAAAAAACTTTTTGAACTGTGAATTTTCTATCTTTGTAGTGAAAACAATCTACGATCCATTCTGTCAAACAAGAAATGTACGAACGAATTCAATAGATTTTATGTGTTTGTATGAACAAATTTTTTTCTGTCACATTGGCTTAATTAAAAATAGCTGGTAGTATAGTATAGTTACATTATTAATTTATAACAATGCACAATAACGAATCTGCTCAATCATTAAAATAATAATAAAAAATAAAAATTTTGTAACCTGTATATTTATTGAATAATTAGTTTTTTTTTTTAATCAATTAACATGTATCATTAATCTGTGTTTTTTTTCGAATAAACAATTATGATTCTTTCTTTTTTTTACGTTTATTTGTAGACCAAGTTATCACATAATTTTGTTGTAATCTATGTCATAATCATTAACAGATAATATGTCTACTGTTCAAAATCGTCTTTGGATTTCATTTGCTGTTGCATGGACAGCTTATGGATTAACTTATTTCTTACGCAAACCATTAGGAGTAGTAAGTGATAAAATATTTTCTATGTTTATTTTCATATTCATTTTGATTTTACAGATTAAAACTGATCTTGAGAATGAATATAAATATTCAAAATTTCAATTGGGTCTTTTTGATACAGCACTCTTATTACCTTATGCTCTCATTCAAGTAACATAACAAAAAAATAAATAATACATTTTATGTATATAAAAATATATTTCTTATTTATATAGACTTTTTTCGGTTCATTAGGTGATCGATATGGTGCTCGACGTACATTTGGCTATGGTCTTATTGGTTCTGGAATAGCAATGGTAACATTTTTGATATACAATAGATTATCGATTGATTTAATTTTCATTTAGATTACATTTGGATCATGGGATAGTTATGGAATTTTTCTTTTCTTACTTTTTCTCAATGGTGCATTTCAAGTAAAAAATAAAAAAAGAGAAACTAATTATATAAAAATCAAATATATATTTTTTTTTTCTATAATAACTTTTAGTCATTATGCTGGGCAGCAGCTAATAAAGGTCTTGGTGCTTGGGTAACTGATACTCAACGTAATTTTATCTTTGGTCTCTTTGGTACATGTCCATTTGTTGGTGGTATAATTGCTACTGCACTTGCTGTAAGAAAATTCTTAATTGAATATAAATCTATTCATTTTCTTTTTCATTTTGGCCTTTTGATAGGTTTATATTCAAGGAAAAGATGGTTGGCGTTTTGTTCATTTTCAACCATCAATTTATTGTGTATGTGAATATTTCTATACATATATATATATATTTTTTTTTTAATCATTATTCAAAAGAAAATTTTCGTATAGATCATTGCTGGATTGGTAGTTCTTTTTCTTTTTCAAGAACCATCTGAATTAAAAATGGTTGTTGCAGGAAAAGGTAAAAATGAATTTTCAACAATCGTCTAACTAAGAAAAAAGAAAATTACATTTAAATAGAATCAGTAGCAAAAACTTCTGATTTACGTTCGAGAATGACAATTATGGAAGTATGTCGTTTGCCGTAAGTTTTTCAAAAAATAATTTAATCTATTTAAAATAATTATTTATTTATTAGAATGGTAAAAGAAATAGCTGCAACTGTATTTTGTTTGAAAGTTGTTCGATATGCTATTTATTTATGGCTTCCTTTATATTTAAAACAAGAAGTAAATTGAATTTGAATATTTTTCTTTAGAAATAAAAAGAGAAGTAATGTATATTGAAACTTTAATATTTAGCTTAATTATTCAAAATCTGATGCTGGTCTCTTTTCAACAATGTTTGATGTTGGTGGAGTTGTTGGAAGTGCTACAATTGGATTAGTTCTTAAACGGTAATCTTATTTTATAATTTAATAATATTTATTATCTTTCATTTGAAGATTTTTCAATAATGAAGGATGTCTTGGTGCAGCTGCTGAAACATTATTTAGTGCTGGTACTCTTCTTTTCTTTTTAACATTTGCTAAAGCAGGCATAACTATTAATTCAATATTAATGTTGATTACTGGAGCACTCAATTGTGGTGCTGATATTATTCTTTGTAAGTTAAATAATTTTTATCTTATAGAAAATATTTTTTCTTAAAATAGATTTTTGTATGAATATTTTTCATAATTGATATCATGATAAACTTTATAAAATAATATTAATGAAAAGATATATTTTTTGTTGAATAATAATATTCGTTCTTTTTTTTGATCTTTCATATATCATTCTACATATCAATGACTTATATTTAAAAGATCAATTCCTTTTCTTAATTGAAAAATGAAATGTCAAGACTTTTGTGCATAACTGATTCATTTAGTTATCGATATTTGATATAATCGAAGAAAGAAAAAAAAACATATTCTATATTAGGAAAAAAATAATATATAAAATCATGAAATTAAAAACTCAAGTTTTTTTTTTTTCGTTCTTGAATTTATTATCGTCTCATTTGTCTTTCTTAATTTCTCAGGTAGTTCAATACCAATTGAAATTGGTGAAATGGATGGTCGTAATGCTGGTAGTGCAGTTATTGGTTTTGTCAACGGTATGTGTATTATTCAATTTCATTCTTGACATTTCCCACAGAAATATTTTCTTCTATACAAATCACATCATTCATTCTCACACAAAGTCTCTCTCTCTCTCGCTTGCGCTCGCACCACTCCGAAAAGAAAAAAAAAACGGAAAAACCAAAAAGAAAAACATACACAGACATATTAAAAAAAGAAAACTTGGAATGACACAACGAAATGGAACACAAGACAACATCGGAATGAAATAAGACATTAAGATCAGATTTTTAAAAAAAAATCAAGAAGACAAAAACAAGAGAAAAAAAATGGATTAAAAGAACGACTAGAAGAACACATACATGCATGATCATTTCACTTGAGAATAATTGACTGAGTGGAATGGATTTGTTGGTTAAAATTCAAATATAATAAAGAAGAAAGAAATAAAACAAATAAGAACTCGATTAGGAAAGGAAAAGCTTTTATGCTGTATTTTCAAGCATAAGTAATGTGAGTAAAACTGGTAAAACATGTTCATAATGTTCAATAGGTGTACCTTGTAATTTAATATGGGAATTACGTCGTAAATATTCATATAATGTAAGAAATTCTACAAGACCAAGTGTTTCTTCAAGATATTTACGTAAAACATTCATTTTTGATTGTCGTGATGATTTTGAATGTGCCGCTGAATAAAGTGCTGTAAACGTATCATGTGATGTTAATTTACGTTTATTATTATTATTATTATTGTTATTATTATTGTTATTGTTATTATTATTATTATTATTAGCGGATGATATTGATACTGATGTTGGTGTTTGAGCAACTAATGATGGTAAATCATCAGCAGTAACAAGTGGACGTTGTGGATGATTTTGTGATTGTTGCTGAAGTGGAAGCATTGATGTTAAATGTTGATGATTAGAATTTGTACCATTATTCTAAATAAATACATTAGAACAAAAAATTGTTTTTACATATGAAATAACAATTTTGTCTTACTAATACAGAACATGGCATTGGTAATAAAAGTGATGGTGGTGTTGATTCTCGTTTTATTTTTTTTGCTA
>CAJNOP010004247.1:0-10882 GCA_905250075.1 Rotaria sp. Silwood1 | reverse complement strand
CGATGTAGAAGTTGCTGTTTGTGAAGCATTTGGTGCTGTTGTTGCTGATGGTGAAACAACATTTAAGGCTTGAATTTCATCATCATCATCGTCATTATCAATTTCTGTTTCAGTTGCATTTTCATAAGGTAAATTTTTATTTGAGCAGAGAGATTTCTGTAATTTGTTAATTTTACGATTAATTATATTAAGAAGTCTGTTTGTTGTTTCTTCAAGAATTTTTTCCATTTTGAAAGTGAGAATATTTAGTATTTCATCAATCATTGTGTTATGTGATATATCATGTTGCCGTATATAAACATTTGTTAAAGGTGGAAATTCATCATTATTGTTCAAAATAGGAACTGTTGTAGTTCTTGTTTGTTTGGTTGTGGTAGAATATTGATTAATCGTTTTATGAATTCTTCTTTCTTGCTCACGATAAGTTGGACAATCAGATAAATTCGCTAGGTGTTCACCTATGCAGTTGCAACATTTTGGACTAACTTGAGTATTAGGACATTGATCATAATGATGATTTTCACCACATCGAGCACATAGTTGTTGTTTTGTTTTACAGAATTTTGCTACATGGTTGTATTTAAGGCATAAATAACATTGAACCGGTTTACTATTTTGAATTGCTGGTTTAGCAGTAAAATGCATTGAATCAATTTGTAATCCTGTTTGAACAAATGTATTTCTATTTTGTGGATCATTAAAAGTAATTTTAATTGTTTGAGTTGGATAGTTTTTTTCTTTACTTGTTAAACGAATAACATTTTCTACATTAAATCCATTTTCTTTTAATGAATCAGCTATTCAGTTTTCAGGAATTTCCAAGTCAACTCTCTTGACAAAAGCAACTTTTTCTGTATCTTTTATTTTTTGTATTGATCTTGGAACAAATATTTTTGCTGCTGAATGGTCATTATCAGCAAGAACTTTAGTAAAATCATTTAATACTTTATTAAATGAGTACACATTCGATACAAAAATTGTGAAAATTCCTGAACGAGATAATTAAATATCATAAATTTTAACTTCCGTAAAATTTTGTTTTATCATATCATTTAATTTAAGCTTATGTACTTTCACTCCCTCTAGCATTAGAGGTGCGATTGGGAAATTTGATTAGTTTGTATATGATGGTGACGAATTTTTTATTATTTGAGTATCATTAGTTGATGGCTGCTGTTGTTGTCGTGTCATAATTAGATTATCACGACTTTGACCACGTTTAATAGTACCACCTCCTCCTTTTTTTGGAGGCATTGTAATCGAAAAGTAACAATTAATTGCACTTAAACGAACGGTATATATGTAATAAATGAACAAAAATCTTGAAATACGTTTTTCTAATAGTACCTAACTATTAAGCTATTTTTGGAGCTGTAACAGCTATTTTAATAAGAGAAGATATTTTTTGAATGATATCTTATTTTAAAGGTACTTTGAGACTTTAATACCCTTGGAAAGAAAAAATCTCAAAAAGATCTCAGAAAGATCTTTTTCCTAGTACTTCCCGGTTTGTAAGGTATTTGTGGATCTTCTATTTTTGCGGAAGGGTTCTATAGGGCCGTATACGATGATATTACGACCGTATACGCTGACGTATACGGCCGTGTGCGCCTTAAATGGTTTCGTGTCACGGCGCAAATACGGTCGTTTACTGTTGTTGTATTGCGCCGTTTACGGCACGGCGAAATACGGCCGCAATACAGTCCATACCAAAAGGTCGAAGATACGGCCGTGTACGACCGTATTTTCGCAGTATACGGCAGTATACTGCGTCGTAAACGGCCGTATACGGTCATTTCTGGCCGTCATAAAGCTCGATCTGGGTTGAGATCACGTGTGTGACCATTACTACTACCATTTTTACATTAATTAAAACCATTTACTTGTGTAACCATAGCATTATCAGTTAATATCTTAACCATATCTTTGACATCATAACTATCTCCATTAACATATCCAATATAACCTATTTTCGATGCTTTTTATAATTCAAATGTGCTGATAATAACTGCAACATGTAATAATACTTTTAGTAGTTCATCTGAAAATGACTTTGAAATAAAGTCGAAAATTCATGAATTTCTACAATCGATATATTTTTCGTCATTTCTAATAAATGGAAAAATACATTATGTCGTTTTACTGTCTATTTTACTCCATTTTATTTATTTTCTTTGAATTAAAATTATCTAATGATGAAATTGTTTTAGTTTTGTCTAAAGATGTGAGTGTCAGTAAACAGAGAACAAAAAACCAAAGACAAACCGAAAACTTAGTCTTATGAGATAAGTTCCCGAAGTGATCAATCTGCTATTTGAGAAACTTCTTTTATTTCCTCTTTTTAAATGTACGATATCGAAACATATAATAAAAATTGATGAAAAATGAAACAATCATACTCAAATACATCTTACAATTAAATTTTAAAGTTTAAAGTTTATTAGAATCTATCTTTATTAAATACACACGACAAAGAAAAGATTGTTTACTATCATTGAAAGATGCTCTTAAAATGATATTCTAAATTGACTCAAATGATCATGTGAAGGAATCATGAAAAATTTTAAATAAACCTTTAAAATTGTACTTATCTAAGATAATTATCAAAGAATTTATTCTATAATATGATTAGTTTATTGAAATAGTTTTTAATTAGCATACATCAGTTGGTGGTCGATATTGTTAAAAAAAAAACATAAACTTAATTATTAATTTTTATGGATATCTGACAACCTTATTTATATTTAATTACAGTGATTTCTTCAGTTCCTCTTTGTTATTTTTTATTTCACTATACGACACGAACAAAACATAATAATGATGATGAATTCGAAACAAATTGATTTTACATATCTGCAACTCTTGAGTTTAAACATTAAAGCTTACCATTTTAATAAATAGATATTCAATGATATCTTTCAATACTTATTAGATCGTATCTATGAATCTATCTTACTCAAATGGCTATACTCATTTTGTCTGATATTCCATATATGATCTTTTGCGATATAATTATAATAGTCACAGTAATGATCTTCTGTATCAGTTTTTACATCAGAACTAAAGCCAGGGTCACAGCCATTCTCAATGTTCTATGGTTAAATTGCTATGCAAACAAAGTATTTTTCTCAAAATCTTATCATAGCAAGGTAGAATATTACTACAAAAAAATTTAATATCAATGATTGGAGGAAATTATATTTCTGTAAGAATTTTATTGATTATTTCTTTTGAAATATATCAGAGAACTTTATTTTTAAAAAGAATTGAAAAACTTTTCTTGCATTTATTTGACTTATCGAATTACTAGTAGTATGATTGACTAAACTAGTTCAATTTATATAGAACCATATTTTGTCGATTCTTTCTCATCAGTGTGTCTGATTAGTAATTTTGTTTTTATTATCTTTATCCTTTGAGAAGAATTAAAAAAATGTTAATACATAACTTATTTTACTCACAAATGTATTATCATTTCGAATAACATAGAACTGGCTACAGTTATTCGATCATAACAATTGTAGAATACATTATTTTAGGTATTAATTTGTAACTATGATAATGTATTTCATCTATAGCATTAAGTAAGAGTATGATGAAAATATTCATTAAGAATGAACAGTCATGAATGTTTAATTTTTATTAAATTAGACATAAAAAAATAAAGGTGAATAAGCGATATTTACTATTAACACACAATAGACATATCAATCTGATAAACAACTTGTTAAATAAACCATGAGATGAAATATTAGTATACACACAACAGTAGATCAAAATATAAAAAATGATGAATGTATTGATAATTTTTTATAGGGTGTTCAGAAAGTCATTAAAGTTAGGAAAATTTGAATATCTCCATTACTGCTCGACCAAACGAGCTCATTTTTTTACCAAGGATAGAGGCATGTTCATACTCCAAATACATACGGACAAGGATACTGAGAATCTTTGTTTAGTATCACTATTGACCTCAACAAGAAAATTTTATTTTTTCACAGACAGGAAAAAAACAATATACTTAACAAAGATTCTCACTAACCTTGTCAGTATGGATTTGGAATGTGAATATGCCTCTATTCTTGGTAAAAATATCAGCTGGTTTGCTTGAGTCGTAATAAATATATTCAATTTTCTTTTTAATAAAGTGTCTTTTGCACTATCTTGTATACTGTTTTTTCCTACCTGTGAAACAGTAAAATTTTCTTGTTGAGTTCAATAGGAATACTTAACAAAGATTCTCAATACCCTTGTCTGTATGGATTTGAATTGTGAACATGCCTCTATCCTTGGTAAAAGAAAAATGAGCTCGTTTGGTCGAGCGGTAATGTAGATATTCAAATTTTCCTAACTCTAATGACTTTCTGGACACCCTATATCCTTAAAAACTTGACAGTATTTCGATGAGTTTAGAATGTTTATATATATTTTCTCATAGTGCCATTTACTAAGTTAATTCAAAAAAGTGATTTGAATCGATATTAACATTTGTCTTATTTTTAATCTTAGAAATTATAGGAACTACATGAAAAATGGCTAGTTGAAAAAGTTAAAATACCAATTAAAAGAGGATTTCATTCACTAATAAAAATCATGAGTGTGCCTCATTAAAGTCGCTTATATGTTTGATATATTAAGTTTAATTATTAAGTAATCTCTTCCTGTTAATGAGTGTTATATTAAATTCAAGTTTTGGTGTATTAGAATATTAATTATATTTAACTAATTAATTTTATTTTTATCGAATAATTAACTTTTAGTTTATAATAAAAATAATAATAATTGAAAACGTTTCGAAGATATCTATCCCCTTCTTCAGTTCATGTTACTTTTGGCGTTATGTTTTTTATTATTTACAATACGTATCTGCCTATTCTTTTTTTCTTATTCTATTTTCTATAATAGTGGAACGGAATGACAGGACGATAATACTAGTCGATAAAACTATGTAATTTCATCGTCTGTTCCACTATTACCGTCCTGTCCTCCTGTGCCATCTATTAGTTTTTGTGCTAATTATTGTTTGTATTTGATCTTCTTTTTGATTGGTTCCGAATACTTGTGTATGATTGGTAGCCATAATTGTTCAATATCATCCTGTTTATTTATTGAATTGTATATGGTTGAGTACATAGCTTCTTTCAGTCGTCTTCTCTTCCAGTCTGTTTCTTTTTCAACTGTTATTGCTTTTGAGGTATTGAATTTACATTTTCCTTTATTCTTTTGAATGTGTTGTACTATTTCTGAGTTGAATCGTTTTTCATTTTTGTTGATAAGTTGTTCGTGTTGCTTTATTCTTTGGTTTAATCCAACTTTTGTTTCTTCAACATATGTCGCTTCGCAATTGCAATTCATTTGGTATATGACTGAATTTGTTGTCGGTGTTGTTTGTAAATTCAGGTATGATTGTAATTTCTTTGGGTATGAAAACCATAGTTGGATTTTTAGTTTCTTTAATGTTCTTTTTAGAACTTCAATTTCAGGTGTATATGGCAATGTAATGTAGTATTTAATTTCTTCTTTTTTTATTTTGTATGGTTGCTGTTTGATTGGTCATTTTTGACTCTGTTGTCTTTATTAAAGTATGGATTTCATTAATGGGATAATTAGAATTTTGGAGAATTTCAGTAAGTTTTTTCAAATCTTCCTTTTGCTGTGTGTTATTTTGTGTGGTCCTTACAATTCTAGATACCATATTTCGTACAATATTTCTTTTGATTGATTTTTGGTGACAAGATTTATAATTCAACAATTTGTTAGCAGCGGTTTGTTTTATGAATCACCTAACATCTATTTTGTTTTCATTTATGTTTTTAGTTAATGTGGTGTCCAGAAAATTCATTTTTTTATTACATTCGAATTCAGTGGTGAATTTGATATTACTTTTGATTTTATTCAAGTTGTTAACATATTCATTTAATTCGTTGTGGTTCATTTTTGTTATTATTAATATGTTATCCATGTATCTGAATAGTTTTCGTTTAATATTGATTTTATTTAGATATTTTGTTATATAGTCGTCAAGGTATAAATCCGCTAATATTGGTGATAAGCAATTACCCACTGGTAAGCCATGTTTTGCTTGTAATATTTATTTTTAAATTCAATAGAATTGTTGTTTAATGATAAAAGGAGTAGTTTTTCCAAAATCTGTTTTGTTAATGATGACTCCTTAAATGTTGTTGATTTTTCAATTTTCTTTATTGCTATATCAATAGCTCTCGTTATTGGTATATTAGTAAACATATCTTCTATATCTAAGCTTGCAAGTTTTTCATCTTTTTCTAGCACTATTTTAAAGATTTCATTTACCAGATTTGATGTATTAGTGATTGAATTATTAATTGTTATTCTTAATTCTTTAATGAATGACAAATTGAATTGGGATATTGACGACATAATTGTATGTTTTGAACAAGTTATCGATCTCATTGGGTAATTGGCTTTATGATTCTTTGCTTGTCCTCTAATTCGAGGTAAATCTTGTATTGAGTTTATGTTGGAGTTTTTGATTTAGTTTTATTTTATTTCGTTTAAGTAATTTGTCAGTGAGTTCAGAGATGTTCTTTTTAATTTTATTTATAGGATTCTGTACTTGTTTGTATTTTTTGCTATCATTTAAGTATTCTTCAATTTTGGAAATGTAATCGCTCTTATTTAGTACAACCACTTTACCACCTTTATCAGCTTGTACGATCATAATATCTTTTTTGTTTTTTGTTATTTCATTTAAAATATTCTTTTCAACTTCTGTTAAGTTATTCCTTCTTTTTGGTCTTTCCCATGTTTGAACAAATGTCGAGATCTCATTTATTGCGGTTTGTTTGATCAAAGTTGATGCTGTGAGTAACCCTTTTTTGTGTGCTAGGGATATAATCAATCACATTCATTGATTGTTGGATTGGAACAAACTTTAAACCTATTTCCAATAATTTCAATTGTTCTGTATTAAAATGGATATTTGATAAATTTACGACATTAGATTCTTTGCTTTTTGACTGATTTTCATCTTGTTGCCTTTTATAGTTATTGTTTTGTTAATTTGGTTCTTTTTGTGTGTTTCTCCATTCAATTGTTCAATTTCTTGTCATATGTTTTTTGTAATTTTTCTCTCTGTTTGATTTGTGTTCGGTACATTCATTGAAGATCCGACTGGTGGTCTCTATCTGGCTGATACTCATTCATATACCAATTAAGTATCGATTTTTGCGTGTTTATTTCAATGTTGTTAAGTCTTAGTTGTTTCGAACACCATTGTAATGTATTATTTCTTATTTTTATCATTGTGTTATGTATTATTATTTTATTTTTATAATTGTTGGTGTTATGTTTAATAATAAAACCTTTCGGAATTATATCATGGTATTTACAGTCTTTGAGAAATTTAATATGACGTCCAATTTTTGATTGTTTAATCAGTAATTTTTCTAAATTCTTTGCTATTATTGTTGTTCTCTCCCGTAGAGGATTTTATAATCGCATGTGTTTAGGAAGGTTATTAGTATTAAGTTTAATTATTAAGTAATCTCTTCCTAGTAATGAGTGTTATATAAATTCAAGTTTTGGTATATTAGAATATTAATTATATTTAACTCATTACTTTTATTTTATCGAATAATTAACTTTTAGTTTATAATAATAATAATAATAATTGAAAACGTTTCGAAGATATATATCCCCTTTTTCTGTTCACGCTACTTTTGGTGTTATGTTTTTTTATTCTTTACAACATGTATCTGCCTATTCTTTTTTTTATTCTATTTTCTATAATAGTGGAACGGACGATGAAATTACATAGTTTTATCGATCAGTACTACCGTCTTGTCATTCCGTTTCACTCTTATAGAAAACAGAGCAAAAAAAAGAATAGGTAGATGCGTATTGTGAATAATAAAAAAAAATAACACCAAAAGTAACATGAACTGAAGAAGGAGATTGATTTCTCTGAAACGTTTTCAGTTATTATTATTATTATTATTATTATAAACTAAAAGTTAATTATTCGATAAAAATAAAATTAACTAGTTAAATATAATTAATATTCTAATATACCAAAACTTGAATATATATATCATTCATTAACAGGAAGAGATTATTTAATAATTAAACTTAATACTAATGACCTTCCTAAACAGATGTGATGTTTGATATAATAAATTGTAGATTCTTCGTAAATAAGCCCAGGTCGAAAAGTACCGGCCGGTTCCGGCAGGAAAACACCGGAAATCAACGGAACATGGAAGCAGTATTCCGGCCGGAAATTTTTCGGATTTTTTCCGGTGGATTCCAGCCAATTCCTGTTCTTTCCGGCAGGAACCGGCCGGAAATCCGCCGGAAAAAGTCCGAAAAATTTCCGACCGGAATACTGCTTCCATGTTCCGTTGATTTCCGGTGTTTTCCTGCAGGAACTGGCGATTTTTCCGCGTCTTTCCTGCCGGTTCCTGCAGTATCCGGTAACCGGAACGATCGACCTGGGAGATCTGAAAGATAATAGTTCGAGCGATTACAGTATGCAACATAGTTTTAGTTAATGGAAAAAAGTTTGAACAATAGATATTGTGTTAACGTATTTGATTAATTATCAAGGAAAGAGAGAAGCGACATTTTGTTTCGTATACATGTAGTAGATTTATACACTTTGATCTGTTTATGGTGAAACAATCTCATTTCTGTTATATCTCACGTTGACATCAATACCATTTCCTATATCGCTGATTCATATTGATAAACAAACTAATAATGATATGTATTTTTTCATTGAGTCCAATAAGAGTATGTAAAAAGATAGTTTCTATGTTAGTTTATTGGAGAAAAACAAAAAAAAAACACTGAATATAAAATATGTAATGCAATATATTTCTAACTAAGAAATAAATTGAAAAAAAGAAAAGAAGTATGTTATAGTTCAATGTTTGATAATCTTCGCTTGATTATTCTTCTTGATTAAAATACCGATATAAAAAACGTCGTGCCGAAATCGGTGCATTTTGACCACAATTGTTAGCAATCACAGTCATACTTTTAAAATAATCCTCTTTTTGTTGTAATGTAGCCGTTTCAAATGCTGCATGTAGTTCTTGATACTTTGTAATGTCTTTATCTGGTTTATCCTGAATTAATGTGGTGATATCTTGCATAATCTGGTCAATGTCACTAATCTTATCACGTATATCAAAATCTAAATCTAAATCATCATCGTAATTGAGATACTTCGCTAACAGTCTCTTGCTTGATTTTGAGTTAGCGAGATTGATGGCTTCAAGATGCTGCACGGCTTCCGAGATGAGTTTATTTTTCCAGTCACTGTTGCCTTTCATAGCACACATTCTAACTGCTTGCATCAGCCGATTAACAATCTTAGGATCGATCTTATTCAGAGAGTTACTTGCAGAATTAAGTGTATTTTGAGTATCTATTTTTCTGTCCCGGAGGCTGACATACAATCTGCTACTTTGCACCATGTTGTTGGTTAAGACCAAAACAAAAAGAAAACTTGCAACAATGTGAAGTAGACGCTTGGTGTACATGATTGAGACTGATCTGCTTCAATAGAATATCTCAATATTTATACAGTTGCTTTCAAAATATGCAATGATGTATAATTATCATTTCTGTCTACTTAAAAACACATAGGATAAAGAAACTAATCATGTGAGACATCAAAAAAAATATTTGATATGATGTTGGTGTTTTTTTTTGCTATGATCGAATGAAAAGAATCAAGAAGGCAACTGTCATAAAAAGAAAAGGCGATGAAGCATATTCTTTTTGTTGTATATTGCACGTATTGCAAAAAATCGAAAGCCATTTTTTCTTGTTATTCCGTATTGTGAATCAATGACTATTTTTCTTGTTACCTGTATTGTTAAGAAATCGTTTTGATTACGTCTGAACAGATTAGCTTTCATATTGGATAAAACGAAATAAATGTTGATTGGTCATTTGTCGAGTATCAAAGCATATCTATTGAGACGTGACCAAATCGATTTCTTAACAATACAGGTAAGAAGAAAAATAACAAATGATTCACAATACAGAATAGCAAGTAGAAATGGATTTTGATTTTTTGCAACAAGTACAGTATACAAAAAAAGAATATGCTTTATCGCATTTTCCTTTTATGACAATTGCCTTGTTGATTCTTTTCATTGGATCATAGCAAAAAAAAAACACCAACATCATATTAAATATTTTTTTTGACGTCTCACATGATTAGTTTTATTATTTGATGTGTTTTTTACGTAGTCAGAAATGATAATTATGCATCAATGAAACTTTTGAAAGCAACTATATACATATCACCCCGGAGGGGTTTTGAAGAATACGTTCTCGCAAAATAAAAATAGCATATTCGGATTCAGCGTGGTCAATTACCCCCGTCCCCATTGAGATCTCGAGAGGGTACCTCTGACCGCAAGCCAAAAAAATTTTGACAAAATTTAATGGAAAAACAACGTAACAGAACAGAAAAAAAATATCGCTTCGCACTGGATTCGAACCAGTTCTCGCGTCATCCACGCTCTTTAACCACTCAGCTATATGCGAATCATTCTGTTCTCTTCTTTCTCGTACGTCTTTTTTTTTAATTTAAATCATATATATATGAGCCATTCCACGTAAGGGACGACTTAAGGTTAGTAGCGTAACCAGATGGGGGCCAGAGGGGGCTCAGCCCCCTCCAGAAGGCGATGAGCCCCCGCTAGGAATGGTTGACTTCTGTTAAAAAACACCATGAGCCCCCTCTAAAGACGTGAGTGAAAGAGTCTTTGCCCCCTCTACGAACTGGATCAGGGAAGCTGAGCCCCCTCTATCACGTTTTCTGGTTACGCCCCTACCTAAGGTGCTCAATCGAGGTTCTCCGATTTGGCTCATTGTGATATAT
>CAJNOP010004246.1:0-10885 GCA_905250075.1 Rotaria sp. Silwood1 | reverse complement strand
TACCCGACAATATCCGTGAGCTTTACCAGTAAGTGATAGTTTTAAGAATGTCTGTATATAAAGAAGTACTTAAGCATCAGAGAATGAGAATGAGGGTGCGGGTGTGAATCTGGATGGGCTTGGGTGTGGGTGTGGTGTGGTGGGGGTGTGATTGTTCACGTTGAGAACAGCCGCACTCAACACCTACACCCCACATCCACACCCACCCACACACCCACACCCACACCAACACCCACCCACACCCCCACACCCACCCCCCCCCACCCCCACCCCCACACCTACCCCCACACACCCACACCCTCGATTTTTCTATCAATTTCTGTGATAAAAAAATCTGTTTTGCGAGAAACTATTTTTCCTGCACTTCTTTTAGAAAATTGATTAAGAAAACATCTTAGAAAAACCTGTAATATATGATTAGATGTGTCTTCACCTTCTCTTTTTCACGGTGGAAACCGCAGCTCTCTATTTCGTTTCTATCAAAAGTTATTCGAAAAATACCCGTCCGTCTTTTTTGTTTTTGAAATAGACATTAGTCCTCTGCTGGTAATTATGATATTGATTTTGAAGTATATTATAATCCAAATATCGGAAGTTTCAAATTCGAGTGAATTCATCACATGATAACGAGAACTACAACAATTGACTTTGATAGGCAATGCATAGAAATTTTAAAAGCGAGTTTCCGAATAAACGTGATATCCTTCAAACATCCACCATGGAACGAACCTCAGAATGGGCTGATCTTTAAATGTATTATAGGGTCTCTTCCGTCTGATACTATCTAGCAACTTCGGTCAAGTACGACAAGTCTTCCAAGTGCTGCATTCGTCACAAGGTCAAGATATTCTCACGGTTTTTTTAGCAATTTCTCCATAGTATTTTAGTGTTAAATTCAGGATGAAAATTTAATTTATTTCAGTTATGACATTTTTTTGTAAATAATAGAAAATATTTATTATACATTACAGTTATGGTCGTATAGGGGCCGAAACACCCTACAACTAACCCTATTTTAATTGATAGCTAGAAACAAATAGAAAAAAAAACCAACTCTTTTTATATATATATGGTTCTCGTCTGATCTTAATTTTCTTTTATTACTATTACATGTTGTTAATTTATTTTGTAGATAGAATATATACCCATATATGGTAGTCATCGTTTGCCAATGGCGTTTTACATATTTGTTCCGATTCACTAGCCTTTTCATAAACTTTGTCGAACGATCTATTAGTATTTTTATAGCGTTTGTATAAATTATATTGCCCTCTAGCAAACGTTCAAATGTGATGATAAAATTATATGAATTTACTTTAGAAAAGATCAAGCAAACAAACCCTTACCATGAATTAGATGCCAAAGTGCTATAATATTTACCCAAGCAGACTTTATAAAGTATACAATCAGTGCGACGAGCGCTAGAAAATTTGAAATATATATTTTTTTGTTCGTTCTGTTTCGATTTCGAACCCCACGGCAGCTACCAAATCAGACAAGTAACGAAAAATAACGCGTAAAAACCACGCATTTTTACGATTTTATTTTCGTTAAAATTTTAGCGCGTTTTTTGCTGAAATAAGTGACTTGATCGAGGAATGATAGCTATAATCTGTAGATTTGGGTTGCTTATATATCATCTTTATGGTTCTCAGCAACCTAAGTCTGCAGATTATAGCTATCATTCTTGGATTAAGTCACTTATTTCAGCAAAAAAACGCGTTAAAATTTTAACAAAAATAAAATCGTAATAATGTGCAGTTTTTACGCGTTTTTACACGTTAATTTTCGTTGCTTGTCTGCTTGGGTACCAAATCCCGACCATTCGAAAATTGTATCCTGTCGGACATTCATTTTTCGATTTCTCAAGCACTTTTAAATGCTCCGATAGTCATCGAAGTTTCGAATACTTGAAGAAAGAAATATATTGAAAGCATAGTATTGAATGTTCCAGTAGAAGCAAGTCTAGCAGAATAACAGTTTCAAAATGGTGAGGTTAAGTTTGATTTCATGAAACTTCTTCAAAAAGTAATTTACAAATGTTTCTGTCATTCAGCTACCTTCGTAGGGTGATTTATGTTCGACATATGTTTTCTTTAATTTCATAATTTTTTAAAAAACTATTTAACTTTACCGGATGAAAAATAACACGAAAGATTGGAATCCATAAGCGTTTTTGACGAACAATACAGCCATAACCGATTTTGCATTTTGAAAGTTTGAAATTTTTTTTTAATATTGATTCTATACTTTATCACATAAATCAAATATTTATCGAACGTCATATTTATTAATTAAGCTCATTATATGGCATATGAGACTTCAAAAAAGTCTTTTCTATAGTTAGAGACATGTAAAATTTGTTTTTATTCGATTAAAAAGATTTTTTTTAATTTTTCGAAAACTATTAGCAAGTGTTAAAATAACAATCTTGAAAGTACTATCCTTCTAAGAATTGAAAAGATAACTTTCATAGAAGAACCATAGTTCATATTTAGTTATTTTTATTTTGATCAAATTCTGATCCTCTCAGTAAAAATCATTCGGCTGGTCGGAAACTCCGCGTTTTATTCACCTATCACCGAGCCTTCGACTTATTGGAAAGTGAGAATCCGAAGAGTATATTTGAAATTTTAATGGCCCTGGTAAGTTTAAATCGACGCATCGGAATGCCAATTGAATGATCAGTTACATATAACAGAAAATTGAATTTTACATTTTAGCACTAAAAAATGCAAAATATTGGCTCTGTTTAGAAGCATTGAGAGTGAGTGCGAGTGCAGGTGAAAAGAATATCGACGCTCACACCTCACTTCCACATACCTTCAACAACCCATCGTCAAATTGAACAGTAAACGATAGTTCCTTTATAATATGGGATGCGAAAGTTTCTGAACAAAATACTCGAACAATATTGAGCCATTTGAAAGTATTCTAGATGAGTAAAAATCTATAGGTTAGAACCAGAATTGTGTCTCTTCTCGAATTTGAACTAAAGAATTGTATTTGTTTTTGCTTGAAAGTAGGGAGAGAATATTTGAAAGGCCTAAAAAATTAGTTTGAACGAAATGGATGAATCGAAGTTTCTGACAATATTTTTGTTTATTTTTAGTCTGCTTGAAAATAGTTTAGACGAGCAAAAACGATTGTTTAAGACGAGAACTTTATGCTCTTTCTGAGCCAAGCGGAAAAAAGTGAGACTATAGTACTCCAAAGTACGAATGAAGTACAGTGAAATACCGTACTTTATTTCTACTTCACTCTACTTCACGCGTAATTCGGGGTACTGAAATCTCGCTTGCCCCTTCCTCCCTATTCAAAAATGGACGTGATAAGAAAATTAGTTTAGGTGCTCAATTGGAAAATGACAAGAAACTGAAATAGTACAATTTGTAGAGCAGATATTTTTACAAGCTGAAATATAAACAAATGTATCAAGATTTTGTTTCCGAATTTCACCAGTGACAACACGAAATTGTGTGCAAAATTGTCTGATCAACCCAATTTTTCAGATCTTTCAAAGGTTCTCTTCCCACTTTCGAGTAAAAATAGACAAAAATTTCTGAGCCTATATTTGGAAAGAGCACGAAACATGGATCCTAATTCATTATGAGTTATCCATCTAGAAAACTTTCCGGTGGACCAAGAATGAATAAACATTTTATCCATAAGCTTTGATACTGCCCCTTATATCATTTAATCCAGAATATAATCAGATATTAATCCTTGTGCCTAAGATTTAACAAAACTTAGATACAATTCTGATTGTTTTAATTAAATCATATCGAAGTTTTTCCTTTTGATTTGTAAATTTCACGTATGCCATTAGGAGAAGCATTAAAAACTAAACTAAACTGTTTAGTTTTCGTTTAGAAATCGATGGTCTCTCGTGAATTTTTAAGAAACGTTTTAGATTTCATCCGATATTATATGATTTACTGCTGAGAAATCCACCTAGAAAATGAAACTTTCGCTTTGAAAAACTTGCATACTTTGAAGGGACATCTCCTCTTTTGAAATGAGGCCTTCTTGCTAGTTGTGAAGTGTTGCATTCGAATAGTACAACGTCTTGAAATTATGTAATGCAAAATGAGGAAAAAATGGCTAGATATTATTGTTGAAATCACATCTTAAAATAGAAACAATGTATTTAGTGAACGATACATTAGAAACAAAATGGCGAGGCCTCATGTAAAAGTGGAAGTCTGCTCTTTAAATCTCATTAGATTTTAAAATCTGAAATTCTGTTTTCTAGGTGAATTTCTGAGCAATAAATCACATAATATCGGATAAAACTAAAACATTACTTAAAAATTCCTGAGAGACTATCGATTTCTAAACGAAAACTAAACAGTTTAGTTTAGTTTTTAATGCTTCTCTTGATGGCATACTTGAAATCTGCAAATTAAAAGGAAAAACTTCAATATGATTTAATTAAAACAATCAGAATTTTATCCATGTTTTGTTAAACTTTAGGAATAAGGATTAATGACTTTTCAAAATTGCTTCCAATCGAAATGTATCTGGCTACATTCTATATTAAATGATATTGAGAGGAACTACAGTTTACCCTTCAGTGACGAAAAAATGTTCAAGATATTCAAAATGTACTAAACTTTTTTCCGTCTGAAAGAAACGTATAACTGGAATAATAACTCAAATAACTGTTTTAAAACATGTTTCCATCATAATTTGGTAGTTCACTCCACGAGCTATTTGAATCTCTATTTGGATAATCTCAGTAAATCGTCCTTGACAACAAATTAAAATAAAATCAAAAGTCTACTATACGTTTTTTCCCCTACTATACACAATACATGATGACAATTCGAAAGACATACGTGTAAAAGATGGAGATACAACACTCTGTATATTCGTGATCAAATGACGATACAAAGTGTCTTCACGAACGCCCACTCGTCTCCCTATATAAATTATAAAGCGCCATCTGACGAGGGGACATTTCCAAGTGTCAAATCGCTTTTGAGTCAAGAGTATGAGCACAAGGTAGATCCCCAGTGAGATATGAAAAACCCTAAAAGGATAAGTGTTCTTAGGCCTTCTGTCCAGAGTTATAGGCATTTTACTGAAATTTTAGCCTCTGGCATAGTAAATACCAATAAATCGAATGTCGGTATTTCGACCTGAGATTTTGTCCACAGATAGGTCTAGTTGTGAGTAGGATATCCTGAAAATTTTAGCTCAAAAGAATGTTTCCTTCTCGAGATGTTAAAGTCCCAAAAATTACTAATATACCACGGAAGATGCTAGAATTTTCTGTTTTTTTTGGAACTTTAATATCTCGAGAAGGAAACATTCTTTTGAGCTGAAATTTTCAGGACATCCTACTCACAAATAGACCTATTTGTGAGCAAAATCTTAGATCGAAATACCGACATTCGATTTATTGGTATTTACTATGCCAGAGACTAAAATTTCAGTAAAATGCCTATAACTCTGGACAGAAGGCCTAAGAACACTTATCCTTTTAGGGTTTTTCATATCTCACTGGGGATCTATCTTATGCTCATACTCTTGACCCAAAAGCGATTTGACACTTGGGAATGTTCTCTTGTGAGTCGTGACATAAGTTAAATCCTGAAGACACTATTGAGCTATGCAAAGTAGAGTCATTTAGTCATCGGAGATATTGTGGTTTGCTCAACATCATACTCTGAAGATTTTTGTTCGATTTCATCTTTCACAACAAGAATAAACATGTTCACGTAAGGAAAAGGTTTTCTCAATTGTCTTTCTTGAAAACTTGCACAGTTGGTATACTCGCAAATTAGTATCAATGGATCTTAGTTATTCTAGGTTGAAAGCAATAACAAGTGATAGAAGAAGCTATTAACAAGATATCTTCAAATCCAATGCTAATGTCATGCTACTTTTGGTTTCTTTTGATAATTTCTTGTGGATTTTCATTGTGTTATTATTATGATCTAAAACCTTTAACTGCGGGCGTGAAAATATCGGCTAACGAATACATGGCTGTCTCCGTATCAAACACTTTTTCCAATTTTGCAGTCTTCATCAACCCATTCAGCGTCGACAATATCAATAGCCCGACTAGATGCAACATGCGTTACAATACTACCGACTGGTATGTTCACAGTGTAGCTGTAGTTGGTATGATTAATCAAGGCATAAATTCAGATTCATTCGTCTTTGTTTTTGGTGCTGAAATAATGTCACAGCAGATACCATTTGTCTGTATCGGAACGATCTCGAAATCAACATGTGGCTACATATATCAGTGCACAAATATAGGCTCGTACGAATCTCAGTCTCATCAGGAATATTTTCTACTCGGTGTAGATAAGGATGGAACTTTTGCGTATGGATTTACGAGTTCTTTAGTATTTAAACTGGACATAGCCAACAACACAATAACTGAATTTCTAAAAATAACCGATGTATGGCCGTCTCTCGACTTCATTCCACGCGCTGTCGACGTATCCAATTCCTGGGCCTTGGTCGCTGGCTATGGCTATTCAAACATTAAGAAGAAAATCTACTCAGTTCTTGGATGTCTAATTAATCTTGCTTTGCTCACAAATTCATCATGCGTCATTCTAGTGAATGAGACAAGTTACTTAATACCATCTGACTTACAGTCATACAATGAACTCTATGAAATCTCAGTCGCTATTCGTGGTCGAAAAATACTTGTCGGAATACATCGTCTCGATTCAGTGGTTGTTCTGGAGAACAATAACAATTTGCTGAGTATTACTCGTAATTACACAGTTTCGTACCAAAATTCTTATTCATTTGGTCGAGGAGTGGATTGGGCTGATGAAAAAACAATCGCTGTTTTGGTTTACAGAAGTCCGCAATCAGCTTGGTCGAAATCGCAAATATTCTTCTATGATGAGAGTTCGATATCGTCGTCTTGGCCTCTATACACTTTTCCCAATAATCAACAGATACTTGGCTCTCGTTTGGCCAATCCGTATTTTGCTCGTTTTATGATCACGGCAGGAGGGAATATGGTCATACTTACACAGGATCGTGATGTTTTAATTATTCCGATTGCTCCATTAGGCTCCGTTTCGGTATGGATTGATACCTCGGCTTTGGTTTACGTCTTCTATTATAAACCTCAACCATGCATCGGTGGTACTTTCAAAAACGTCTCGAATCTGGGTCCCTGTCAAATTTGTCCACCTCACACTCGAAATCCAGGGGATTCATCAAATACAGGCCTTGTCTGTGTTCCATGTTCCAACAAGTCGACTTCTTTTTGTCCACTGGCATCGCTGTCTGATATCGATCAGAATACTATGCCTTCTTTAAACCAAGCGGTGGCATATCCTGAGAGCCCTGAAACAACGGATATTGAAGATCTCCTTTTGGAAAACACTTTTAGCACTAGGTTGGAATCCAGTTGCTTGGTTATTTCTCCACTCTTTTGGGCATCAATCGTTGGTGCTGTTAGTCTTCTCATATGGATCGTGATCTTCATGTCCAGAAAATCGAATTGTTGGGGATATGCAAAGCATCGAGAGCGTGCCAAAAATTTCTTCAAGCATACAGATCTTATTGGAGAAGGCGAAATGTGGGCTGGCGGTTTGGCTACTTTTACTGTCCTTGTTCTTGTTACATTTTCTTACTGGTTCTTAGCGTCATTTCTAAGAAGATATCCGATCGAAGAAGTAACAGAACCAGCCTCATTTTCATGTGACAAATCATTAGCCAATGCAAAGTTCTCTACTGGTCTCGAACTTCTATCTCTTCTGAAATCTGCAGAAGCTCAACCAATCTTCACTATGCTTGATGAGCAAACATTCGAGTTGACAATTAATTTGATCAATACCGGATTCATGTGTAATGACACTACGGCACAACAAAATCTGCTTGGGACAAAATATATTCCTTTACCGAGGCGGTGCACACACTCAAAGTTGAATGCAACAACGTCGGTCACTCTCATTATCCCAAATCATTATGCACATGTACAAATTAATATGACTGGTCCCTATTGGATTGGTGGGTTTCGCTTGTGCATCTCTGGTGATGGTCGTAGAAATATGAGTAATACACTACGTGAACTCAATTTTTGCCAATTCTACTCCGATGATAATCAAGCCATTGGTCGTTCAACTTTAATTCCTATCGTCTTCATTAAAAACATTAATATGACCAAACCACTAAACACAGCAGATTCCGTGCAGTATTCAGGTCTGTGGATACCGATTTTCGGTAGTGTCACACTCTCAGATGAAGCTTACTATACTGATTTCGGTAACTATTTGCGTTACACTTCGTCACTGACCATTATTGAAATCACCCTGAGTGAGAGTTCATTCTACATAAAGAATATTCAAGAACCGATCGTTCGAAGAGGCCAATTGATCTTCAATGGATTACTTTTTACCTTTTTATGTATCGAAATTTTTGCTTTTGCATTTCTTCTCATCAAACTTGTCGCATTGCCTCTGCTTCAGCAGACCGAAATTATCTGGAAAGATCACCTTCATCGATAGACTGATGATGCAGTCGCATATGCAACTGTCGAAACAGTTATGTGATGTTCCAAATGCTCCTTTATTCATGTTCTAATTAGTTCGATTACCTTAAAACTTACTTTTCTCATCGCAGAAGGAAAAACGAGAGGAGTAAAGTGAGAAAAAGTTAGGTGGCTGCCAGTGTTGCTATCTTTTAACATTCGAAAAGCAGAAAATCATTCACAAAAAACAGAAAATGACAGAAGTTTTATTGCAGAAAAGCAGGAAAAAGCAATAAGTATGTTTCTGATACTAAACGATCTTTTAAGCTGTGACTTAATGAAGTAAATGAGAAAATTTCACAACAATTTCTTAACTTTATTGTACAAAGTCAAGAAAAAAAGCTTGTTAAACACAAAAAAAGACTTATCGGATTTTCTGATTTAATAGATTTCAACAAATTTTGGTTGGATAATATATGTTTCTATAGTCCTCGCAAAAAGTTCTGCAATACTCAATAACAGTTCTCAAGTACTTGATGCTTGAGTTGACTGTGAAAGTAAGCATATATTTGGTATTATTATCAAGCAAGCTTTCATTTCCTATTGAACAAATGAATTATTACGATTTGATACCAACAAAATAGTATTAAACATACAATATCCAGTGACAAAATAGTTCTGGAGCTGATTGCGTTCTATTCACCCACTCCCTTTTCTTTGATTGCAGATAGTATTAATGGAAAGAACTTGAAAAACTGACTATTATAGATATGTTTTCGTGGTGGAGATTATATTAGTTAGATATTTTTCGTAACGGGATTTTCTGCCGCAAAAATACTTTGAAAAAAGTACTGTGCCGGAGAAGAAATCAGGTCTTATTTTCGTTCGTTTTGAGGAACAGAATAAATTGGACAAAACAACACATTTTCGGGCTTTCTCACGTATAATGAGAATTCAGTGGACGATAGCGAAAAAAGTTCTATCTGATTGCCTTTTTTCATATAAAAATAGCTAAAATAGGATGTGGGTGGATGTGGGTGTGGGTGTGGGTGCGGGTGTGGATGTGGGTGTGGGTGCGGGTGTGGGTGTCTCTTTATGTGATGATATGCACATCCACATTCACACTCACCCCACACCTACACCCACACCCTGCAGATGTATGAATGAAAGTGACATAAACTAGTCAACAGATATAGGTTTCGACTAGTTGTATAGTGAGATGTGATGTGTTTTTGAAGCTATTTACGGTGTGGATGTGGGTATGTGAACGTGGGTAAAGAGACAAGCGCACCCATACCCACAACAAAACAACAGCACGTCTTGTCATTATCCACTCCAGTGCCTCGCTTTAGTTGCAAGGGAACATCAATGTTTCAGATACCTCTATGTACACAAATGAAGAAGATGAAGAAGTGAGCCTAGGATGCACTCAGAAAAAACCAAAATAAATTGACGTGTGCAAACAGAAAGAAAAAGATGGGTGGCCTTTATCGACTCTGCTCAGCTGCACACACAAAATAAATCGAATATATCCTTTTGCCAGCAGCAAACGCATGCCAAGATAAAACAACATCACACCTTGTTATAAAAAATTTTAAAGACAAACACATGACAGATTATCAACATGGTTATTGCTATCTTCTCCCGTTTACCCACAAGAGCAAAAAAAATGAAATAAAGGGGCAAACATTGGTTTTATGAGATTGGAAAGGTATGTATAGCTTATGCTAGTAATTTTCGATTTGTGATTCAAAAATTTTTTCAAAACAAAAAAAAAGGTTCTGTTTGTCGACATTACATTTTCTATTGTTGCCATATGGAAGCACTCATGTGTTCAATCGCGTTGCAACTGCGACTGCACTACGAGCGCAGTTTAATTCACAGTTGCAATCGCAGTAATGTAATTGTGCGTAATCGATCCACTCCGGCGTGATTAGGCACAATTATGCTACAGTGCACTAAAAAAATTATAAAAAAGGTGAAAATTCCAAAATCAGCTGGAAAAGCATTCCACAAGAAAACCTCAGTTATTGAGTAGTAGAAAAGAGAATGGAGCGGAAAGTCCCAACGTTCACATAGATCAGAGATAGATGCTTGTCATTAGAAACCCCGTCCATTTTGTCCCTTGTAGATTGCGCCACAATTGCAGCACAATCGATTAAAAATGGGCCACATGGACATAGAACGACTCGCACATAGAAGAACTTTTCTGCTTGTCTAAAAAATCCAAATGCATTTCAGGAATCCATCGCGAAAGTTCGATTCAATATATCTGACGAGAAAATATTTTCAAGTGGTAAAAGCCAGCCGATAGATCTGATGAAGGGTAAAAAAAGCCCCAAGAGTATGAGCTGATGCCCTCTGAGTTCTAGAAAAAGGTTTTCCTCGGGTGTGGGTGGGTGTGGGTGCGGGTGTGGGTGTGGGTGGGTG
>CAJNOP010004244.1:0-10888 GCA_905250075.1 Rotaria sp. Silwood1 | reverse complement strand
CACACCCACACCCACACCCACACCCACATCCACATCCACACCCACTCACCACACCGACACCCACACCCACACCCACACCCACCCACACCCACTTGAACCTCAAGGAAAAGACATAATTTTAAAATTATCCTTTTTTTTCGTTCTCTTAGTTATTCCCAAGATGTACTACATATGACTCAAGTTTTAGTTCAAATAATATTGAATAGTTCAAGATTATTCTTTGTATACGTTTCAATTCAAAAAATGATAGACTCAATAACTTCTGCCTTCCTATTTTGGACAGAATTTCATCAAATGTATTTTTTCATGCTGAAGTCAATTCATAACAAGCTTTCAGCGCAATCCTTATAGGACTAAAATGTGAAACATGATGAACCTATTTCACATAAACATGGAGATTCTTGTCGTATTTAACCTGATTCGTCAGCAGGGTAAGGACGAATCATCTCTAATAGTCATCAATTGTATATAATAGAGGCTAACATTCCGTATTACAAGAGAAATGTAGACTTTTCAAATTATAGAATTTAAAATCAATTCGAAATCTAAAAATTCAGAAGTCCGAAATTCGGAAATCCAAAAACCCTACACTAAATGGTTCAAAAAAAAACAGAATTCCCTGATTCGAAAAACCATAATAGGATGCAACATGGATGTCATAGTTTGTGGGAGGAGGACGACGGGTCTTGAATCCAACTTTCTCGTGATATACTTCCACATTCTTTTCCAACCTTATTTCACAAGAAACTTCAATTTTTAACGAACACCTAGATCCTAAATATTCATATGTTTCTGTGAAATGAATGTTGTCATTCTAGAAATGGATTCTTAGACATCATACCTCGAAGAGATTGAATGTGAGAACACGCAGTTTGACTTTTTTCAAGATCTGTATCAATCGAATACGCCAACCTAGAAGAGAAGGCGGTCTCTTTGTATATTGCAACGTCTAAGAATACCTGATGTCACGATATGAGCATCATTTAATCTGTGGTCAAGTTCTATAGTTGAAATCAATGAGATAGTGGTTACATGACTAGTTATGCGATCAGGATCTAAAAAGAATGATTTAATGAATGATATTCTGGATAAATACAAAGGGAATTATTTTTTGGTAATACCTTGTTGTGTTTCTGCAGAATGAACCTTGGTTTGTGTTTTCCAAAGAAACCACTCATATATATATTGACTGAACTTGACAATTAATGGTACTATGATACGAAGGCCAACAATGAGACCTCCATACCAACCAATGAGTAGAGTTAGTACATAGATGAAACTATTGTATTGTTCCACCGTATAAGTACATTCGATCGGTGCACACATAGTGAAATAATTAGAAAAATTCTTTGTAGTATCCCAGTGATCGATTAAAAATTGATCAACAATGGACAGAATTGAAGTATTCGGTAAGAAATTCAGCAAGGTCGAACTGTTTAATGGCTTAGGCCAGTCACTAGCAGGTAGGCTTGAAATCCATCTCGCTGTATTATTGAGACATATAGCCGAAAAAAAGCATTCGAGATTACTACCAATGAACGCATCATATGGCAAACATCCTACTTTCATTCCAGGGATGACAAAGACTGGTGGTGGATATGGATCCATCATTCGAAAGTAAGGACGTCGTTCGGTAGCCCAATCATAAATACCCGCTTTGTATGTTGCAGTGATGAATGGTGTGCAATAGAGAAAGTCGTTCCTGGGGTCCTATCAAAAGATGTTCTCAATTATGGTTCATAGGAGTATGAACGAAACATATGTGTGTATCCTTCTCAAACTATATCAACTGTTAAAGTGATCATTTCGACAATGAATACTGTTCAAGTTATTTATTGGCTCAGTTTAGTAGTTAGTAAACTACTGATTTCAATGCTACTATCAAACTACATAGTCAAAGGCGAATTTTCAGATAAGTATCTCAGATATTTATGCAACAATAATGAAGAGGAAAAAATTCAATAGAAACCAAATCAGTTCAAGCCAGAGGTGGAATCGATTGGGAAAATCCAAGTCGGCTCAGATCAGCTGGATCAAGATTTCAACAGAACCGATAGATCAGCAAATCATCATCGATGAGACTGTATTAATTCTATGGATGTACTGCTCGTTCTCATGCATTATTTTTGCATGTTTTTATCTATTGTTAATACATAAAGTATTTGTAAAAGATGCGAACATTGAAGAACATTTCTAAATAAAAGAGTCATTGTTCTTCTGCAAGTTCGAGCTCGTCGAACTGATACTACGAATATCCTTGAACTCATAAATACTTTGAATTGAAGAAATATCGCTTATAGACATGATCTTTTTTCTGGACTCTGAGTATTCATATCTGTTATCAGCAAGTAGATCGACACGAACTAAGCATAGATCCACCATATTAGCTAATCAGTCTTGAACCTATGGAATAGAAAAACAGCATGATTTGTCGATTTTTATCGTTATAAATGCAGTAGTAATAATGGTATTGCGTCAGTCTACTGAACTTCTTATTTGCCTAGTAGA
Organism: Rotaria sp. Silwood1; assembly: GCA_905250075.1. Taxonomy (NCBI): domain Eukaryota; kingdom Metazoa; phylum Rotifera; class Eurotatoria; order Philodinida; family Philodinidae; genus Rotaria; species Rotaria sp. Silwood1. The sequence continues at coordinate 8,380 of CAJNOP010004244.1, read as the reverse complement.
GCTAAATTATTTATGGGATGAAAATACTGATCGATATTGACATTTTGATAAAACATGCATGGAGTCCATATTGGACTCCTTAGATGTACGGTTACCCATACAATGGATTTCTTGTCAGTGCTAGCCTTTTGTTTTACTACGACTTCAATATGATGAGAGAGAGAGTCAATGCGCTATGACAAACTTCTCGAAGGAACTATTGAAATCATAGGATATTCGTGTTTAATTCGCTCTTACTCTTTTAAATAATCGAGTCATGGAAAGAAGATAAGCGCTGGCAGTAATGTCATTAAAATGAGTGATCGTGCATCCAAGCAATTCACTAGGGATCCCATGAGTTTGTTGTCAAAATATCAGCCTAGTTGAGTATTGTCGTCCCATAGATAATTTAACTCAATTGGGCAAATGAGAAGTTCAGTAAAATGACTCGATACCGTTAGTACTACTGCGTGTATACCGATAAAAGTTGAGAAATTGTACTGTTTATACATCCCATAGACTAAAGTTTGAGAAGCTAATATTTTAGACTTGTGCTCGTTTTATGCCTGCTTAACTAACTCACCGGCAAAAACCATGGTTATTCATAGAAGTAGCTCAATGAGTTCGAGCTACGCACCGGATCACTAATCTATTTCTACCTTAAACCTCTTCCAGAATAAAAAGTCATGCTCTTACATAGTGTCCCGACAGATCGCCACATTTTTTAGTGGACTTTTCCTGGAGAGTCAATATTTTTACTAATTTGATTGATATTTATAAATTATGTTTTCAAGGTATTTTTTTCCACTGAAAAATGCGTTCTTTAGTTAGAAATAGATTATTGATGAAAATACAGGAGTAAATTCCACCAAAAACCACAAAAAGTGAGTATATTTCAAAATTATTTATTAATATTTTTTAAAAGCTCGATATTTGTGGGAAATATTAATCGATAAGTACATGGCCTTCTAATAGAGCGTTTGAACTTTTTCTCAGACATGATCTTATACAGAGAATGTGAAGGAACCACTCTTCTAATATAGAATAACTTTGGTTACGTTCTGCTTTTTTTTTTTGGTCTGAATGGTTCACTGTTTGAATCCTTTTATTTGTTCGTGGAGGATCACAATAAGTGACTTACATGACTAAAAGACGCATTGTCATGACGTGGGTAAAAGTTGGTCACAACTTGGTACTGATCCGAGCCGGGTATACTCATCTGAAATGCGTTTGTGTGCACTGCCGAGTAAGTGTCACTTAGTTGAATCATAAACTGAATTAGTTGACCAAAAAATGATGATGACTTTAAGGCCGTCATAGATTTATTGAAAGTGTTGATGTGAACCTTTGCTTGAACATCGAGTGATGCATTTGATAAAACTCGAGCGCTCCCTAACAGATTAGTAGAAAACAAACTTAGAAGATTATTCACTGTTGTGTTCGTAAATGAACAATGCATTGAAATTAGTCGAAAGACAGCTGTGGCAATTAGACGAAAGTCGAGTGGAGTCATCTTTGTTGTTTCTGCATTGTACAATGAACTAATCCATTTATCCGATAACAATTCACTGGAACATATCTGTTCAGAAAAGAAAACAAGTCATTCACTCTAAAGTATGGTTATATTTCGAATCTCGTAAATTCTCGAATCTCTCTGATTTTCTGTAGAACTAGATTAAATTATTTTATTTTATTAGCGTTGATAGTTTAGGATTTCACTAACTATTATTGTAGTATGCATGTGTGAATCTTCGTATCTATTGATATCAATCCTAATGTGATTGTATTATCACGTGTGATCAGTATATGAACCCGGAATGACTTGTGAAATCCTTAGAGAACTATCACTCTATGTTAGAATTTTCCTGTATATTGAAAGAGAGAAATTATTAGAAGGCTAAGAGTAATGACATTAATTCATGCGAGTCTTAACATTCATTTATTAGTATCAACATTAGTTTCGTACAACTACATGATTCTCTATCCATAGGTTTTACTATCTTAGTTTTGTCTAGGGATAGCACTTTATCTTCCAAGGTCAAAAATTCCAGTCACCCGGATTTCATCGAGTTTTGTCGAAATTCGACGAAAACCGATAGAATCCAGTCGAATTTTATATCAAAATCTGAGTCACTGGATTCCCGTTGGCTTTCGATAGAATTCTGTCGACTTGAAGACAATTCGATAGAATCCGATGGCTTCGCTTCATCCTGGGTTTATTTTACTTTGAAAAAGTAAAGTAGAGTAAAGTGAAATACTATGGTTCAAACTGTGGAAAATAAAGTGAGATAAAGTGAACCAAACAATATTTTTCATGTATTCATAAAAAAATTGACCTTTTTTGCGACTTTTCTTATTTTTGTTTTCATACTAATTTTAACACGAAACAATATTGAATAAACTTTGATACGTTCTAAGATTACTTATACATGGTCCTGAACTTGGAAATTGCCAAAAAATTTAAAGAATGTAACTTCATTTTTTTTTCACTTTACTTTGCTTTACTTTTTGGGTAAAGTATATATACTTTACTTTATCCAATAAAGTATAGTGAATATACTTTACTTTATCGGGCAAAGTAAAATTCGAATATTTTACTTTATTTGGTAAAGTAAAGACAAAGTACCAGCCCCAGTTTCGTCTAAAGATCTAAACAAATGACATTATTTAAGAAATGTTAGTATTGAATGAAGTTCGAGCTTTTCCAACGTTTTCGTTTATCAAAACTGCTCCTAATATGAATGTATTCGAGTTTGCTTCTAGAACCGACACTTGTTGAAATTAAAATCAAAGTAGATCTTGAAAAACAACTTTTATAAGTGCATTATTGAGTCTAAAGAAAATAGTTTCAAAGCAATTATTTGATTGCAACTATCATAACTTCAATAGCTCAAGTTCGCTTGAGTTCGTCTTAGTCGAAATAAATAAATGTAGTTATATTGTGAAACAGTATCTAAAAGGAGCGTTGATGTGTATAGGGGTAGAAATTCGGATTCACTCCTCCTTCCTCGCAGATCGTGACAGAAGGACTCGCGATTGATCATAGACTGTGGCATGGAGCCTCCAGGAACTATTAGAAAACGTGACAAACATTTTTGATACTCTATTAGCAATCATATATCACTAACATCTCATGAGAATATATGAACTGCTTCCCCCTTACAGTTCTAAAGGATTAAGTAAAAGATGATGAAAAAATGCGTCACAACATAGATCGAATAACACAATATTCTCGTGATTAGTAACAACAGCTGCATCGTGTTTCATATTTTAACTCACAGAGATTGCGCTGACAGCTTTTTCTGAATAGTGTTTGCAACTATCCATCGTTCTACTGTTTTTCTTCATTAAGATAAATCTTTTACTTTAGTGTGTTACAATAATGAATGGAGTTTTCTTTTCTGTCTATCGCCATTTTTAACTAGTACGAAAATTCTTACCGGATGGTATGTCCCTTGAAAGGACAGAAAACTGGAGTATTGAAATAATATATTTCGGCATGGGCACGATAATGTATCCGAATAGGCAACTTCGAGACGATTATACATGTCGACTGATGGATTTTGTACTCTGATTGAGACATTTTTTCTGCTCGAATAAGTATAGAGCACAAGAATGAATATGCATATAATCAAAAGAATCAAATAGATCCGTGTTGCCAGAAGTTGATTGCGTAGTGTCCGATGATTATTTTCATTCTGCTTATTTGGCTCAATAAATAAATTGAGCTGAGATAGATTTTGAAGTAAATATCGAATGGCTCTCATTGATCTAGTCGAGAAATAAAAATAACTTTCACAAGTAATTAGATGAAAATTATTTAACTTACTAACTGTTGTGAATTGTTTGTTGATAATAACACTGTTTTATATGACTTTCAGAAGTTCCTCAATTTTGACGAATCAAAACAAAGTAGCAAAAAAAATGACAATTCAACCATGTATCTGACACAACGTTCATTTCAAGAGAATGAGTTTTTTTTTGGCTCGTAAACAGCCATCTAGTTTCTTTATTTTACACCTCAGTCATCATCATCATTATCAAGAAAGAAAAAAAAATGTTCATTTTATGAGAAATAACACTCTCAAATGATAGTCAGTGTAAAACATATTTGTCATACAATATGGAACAGAAGATGCATAAATAGCTATAAAAGGTGTCATTTAAGAGTTGAACTAAGTGATAAAAGTAGTGTCTGCTCATTCATGAGAATAGATAACAAAAAGTCAGTTCAGCCTACACACTAAGTTAAAATGTGTCGCATGTGTCGTGATTTGCGATACATTGTACGACACATTAAAGTACGACACGAGGAGCTCACTGCGACACATTTTCTCCAGCAAAACCACGACACATTTCGTACGACACATGCAACACATTTTCTATTGGTTCTTTTGGAAAAAAAATATTTCGATTTTTTTTCAATTTAATTCCATTTAATTATTCCTATTTTGAAAACTGAAGCAGGTCAGATTTGCATCAGACCACTGCGGGGTAGTCCTCTCTCGATCATGAATCGAGATTAGCATTATCTCGATAAAAAAAAATGATCGAGAAATAATCTAGAAAAAAAGAATATTTTGAAAATTTATTTTTCGTACGTTCAACCGCGTCGTTTATATATCGCTATGTTTGCATAACAAAACAGTGAACGAATAGTCAGCAGACAGAACGCGACAAATTCGTATACGACACATTCTAAGCACGACACATTTTTGTGCTGGAGCGCACGACACAATAATTCACGATACATAAACACGACGCATTTAAATTTAGTGTGTAAAGAACTTTGTTTTGTGTAGATAATCACATGGACGGATGTCGGTATTATCTGTACAAGATCCATAGAGGAATATCGAACAATTGTTCTCATAATTTGTTTATCTAAACCTTCCATGTCTGAAATCAAGATGCTAAGACAGATCCAATAGGAATCTTTGTTCATTTCGCTGTGTCTACCGTGTACACCTTCATCCTCAGCTTCTTACTTCGTCTTTTTTCTAAACTTTTTCTAAAATTAGTAGAATGTAGTGTCATATGGATAGCTCAACGATTTTTGCCACTATCGCAAGCGCAATAGAAAACTGTAAGATAGTTGGCAAGATGAAATTACTTTTTTTTTATCGGTAACAATAATGCTAAATTGAACTAACTATTCTTTTCTAAAGAGCAACTTCCTGACGGATGCTGATTGTAATGAGATAAAAAATGACGATGTGGCAAGGCGTAATAATTTTTCATCATGCTACAATGGAGAAAATTTTCTTCCTGTCCTATTCGATATACGGATGTTTGCAAAAAAAATTTGGAAAAAATTTTTTTTCAAAACCTTTTCTTTACTGTTGTAAACAATTACGAAAGTCATTTTTTGAAGAGTAAACCCTCGATAGATATACTACACGCTATATATATAGAGGCATGATTTTTCCTCTTCGATACTTCTAGAAGTGAATAAAGGGAATATGAAATTATACTGTTGTATAGTACTCTTCGTGGGCTATATACTATAATATAAAACAATTCAAAGAGCACTTGTATAGAAGGTGATATCTGTGGAAGAAGGTTTCCAAGTTCTTTTTTGCAAACACCTGTATGTTGAAAATAACCAATAAAAATATGTTGAATAAAATAAAGTCTAATTCATCGATGTATTATAGTCGAAGATCAAAAATCAATTTTTGATTGAATAGATTGTTAAAGTTTGCATTTTCCTTGTTCAGATAATTGACAATCCCATATTCACATCAATACTTACATCAGTTATTAATTCATCTAAATCTAAAAATATTTCTTCAATAACTTTATTTTTATATTGAACAGCTTTATCAGTTATTTTATTATCTTGTAATCCAAGCATAATTAAAGTTTTATTTGTTTTTAACATATCTGATAAATAAATAAGAACTTCATCTATAATTTCATTTTGAAGAAAGAACTAATTTTGTTTTAATGCTGAATCTTTAAATGAAAGTGATTCTGATAAATATCTTATAATTACATAACATAAATGATTCTTCGAAATACTCAACTTCTTTAATGTTGTATTTATACTTATGGAAGAAGATAATCATGATATTCAATATGATGTTCAACGATTATCCCATTAAATAAACGATTGACATTGTTTATTAATTAAAGTTGTATTAATAGCATTTTCAATATCGTGATCATTTATTTTTTTTATCATTGAACTTAACAATTAAATTTGTTTGATATTTGTCAATTAATTCTTCAAGTCAATTATTTTGATAATTACTTTTATCGACTATTGTGTAAAAATAATTTTGTTCTCGTCAGTGTTTCTTTCTAATATCCAAACATACCCTCATCTAAAGTGTCTAAGTTTATTTCAAATCAATCTTTTTTCGCATTAGTTATTTCCATTATTTGTCTATATTTCGATAGTTTACTTTAATTCATTTCAAAAATCCGATGTTATGCCGAGAAAATTAATCTCATCCCTCTCAACTTGCTTCAAAGATTGTTACAAACGTGTCGATATTCTTTTAACCTACTGACAGGCTGTGACAAAGATTTCTATATGTCTGTAACGGCCTAGTAGGTTTTTCGACATGTTGGTTTTTGGCCCTGTCATGGTCTCTCATATGGATGATGAGGTTTCCTCCAGGGAAAAAAGTAAAAATTCCGTACTTTAGCATACTTCAAGGGTTTGCCAAAAATGTCTTTTATAACTTCTGAACTATATCAAGTCTGGTAGCAAGATGTATCACGAGTACTAGAGGAAAACATTGGCATACCCTTGGAGTACACTGAAGTACGGAATTTTCGGCTTTTCCTTCTTGGGCTTCCACAATAGTTAAAGTAGCTTCATTATGTATAATATTTAGTTTTGTACCGATTGCGCTGAATTATTTTCCATCATTCTATAAGTTTTCTCTTCTTTTCGCATCTATTAATGAACATAAAATATCATATGACTACAAATTCTATATTATCTTTGTATACTAATGAAATGATCATCGAACAGAAACATTTCGTCATTTCTTTTGACTCTAGAAAAGATATGATATAAATAATACAAAATGAAAATAAATATATAATAAATTACAATGATGAATAATAATTTCATTGTGTTTCGATAATATAATTTGATAAAATATATTAGGCATATTTTGATGAATATTCACTTAATAGAAACATTTTAATGCATGTTTCTTTTCATACAAATAGTCATTGACATCAGTAAGACTTGTTTGATATGCAAAAAAACCCATGCAAATACTTGAAAACATCTATACCAACCGATAAGAAATCCTCTACCGAACCGGACCGACCGTATACTGTTACCGGTTGCAACACTGCTTCACATGAAATGTTAAGCAAAATGGAGCTATCCAAACAATAACTCATAACATAATCATTTTTCCTTCTTTTTTTTCTAATTCACTTTTCTCTATTCTGGGTGTGGGTGTGGGTAGATGTGGATATAGGTATGGGTGTGGGGTGTTGGTGTAGGTGTAGGTGTAGGTATGGGTGTAGATTTGGGTGTGGGTGTGGGTGTAGGTATGGGCGTGGGTGTGGGTGTGGCACTTTGTTAATAGAACACCCACACCCACACTCCACATCCACACCCACACCCACACCCATATCGATATGATCAACCAAAACAGTGCTGTTAATTATTATAAACTAAAAGAACAACAAATATCCGAAGTTTTTCTCGTTAGATTCAAAATGATTTTCCTTGTTAAAACGGAATAAATGTTGATCAAAAAAATAAAAATTTAACTTCAGATTTGAAACTTTCGAAGATTGATCGAAGAATTGTTTGTCGAAATCAATAAATCTCATATCTAGTTTGAAATCAAATCATCTCTTTATTAATCTATTCATGCTCGAAATCTTTTTCTTTCTTTTCTTTGTCAGAAAAATTAATATCAAAATTTGTCAAATGTTTAAAGTAATTTTATTTTAATGAAGTTGCATTATTCTGCTTGTGTACAATTCGATATTGATCTAAGCAAACTGATTATTCTTCGAGGAAAGACCCGACGAAAAAGTGGACTCGTAAGTGTATTGACAGGAAATGATGTAGCAAAATTCATATAATAAATAACAGGAGAAAGTTTATCGAAAAATACTTCCACAGTTATTCTATAAATATTTTTCTTCATATTAATTGGCGATAGACTATAAACTAAAAAAGCACAACGAAAGAACGCTAAGAATATTCCTAAACCAACTTGAACGAACAATAAAGTTATTAAATTACGATCTATATTATGATGTATTGATTTTCTTCTTCGATTATCTAAAACACCCATTCAATATCTTGAAGTTCGAATCCGTATTAAAGTAATCATTGTACAAATTAACATAATTGTACTTAGGGGTATCCAAAAGTAGTGGCAATGACATTTTATTACCATATTTTAGGGTT
>CAJNOP010004243.1:0-10890 GCA_905250075.1 Rotaria sp. Silwood1 | reverse complement strand
TTATTACCTATTTGATTTAGAACAAAAATACAACAGGTTCAATTTATGATCTTCAAAGATGTCCTTCAACAAATATACTTGATACGCCTACGTTCTATTCAACAGTTCGTCGCTCATTATCGTAAACAGTATCTGTACAATTGTATAGTTTTTCATCAACTTGTTGTAATATGGCATGCCATTCAAAACGAGATGATATTCCCATATATATGATAAATATGAAGTTATCTTATACAATGTTAATAGTACTTTAGTAAGTAATTAGTTTTTTATTTTTATTGTTTTTGTTTTTAAATAATTTAATAAGTTTAGAGCGAAAATGTATCACGATTGACTATAAAGGATGGATTTTTTTTATCAAGTATTGCTTGGTGTTCAATCCGTGGTTATTTTCTTGTTTTGAGTTGCATGACTCGTGCATTATTGGATACAGATTTAGATATAAATATTACGATTAAAAAAATTCATGGTACTCAATCAAATCATCTTATTTCTTTGACTTATATTGTACAAGATAAAAGTATTTTTATTTGTTGTCATGATTCAAAAGAAATTATACGACAATATGTTTCATTAACAAAATAGAATTTAATAAAAATTTGATCAAAAGAAAACTTAGTAATAAAGATGATGCTGGTAAAATATAATAAATCATATTTTGATTTTTATTTAATTTTGATTATTACTATTTTAGATATTCAATATGTTCGTGTTAATCTACCTGGTTCACAACTTGATCGTGTTATTAAAAATAAAAACATTCAATTTCGTTTTGTTCTTTATTCACTGGATTGGGTGTTGGTGTGGGTGGGGGTGGGTGTGGGTGTGGATATTTTCATCATTCAGACCCACACCCACACCCACAGCCACACCACACCCACACCCAAGCACGAAGACGTGAACACATTTCTCGAGAATTACGTATTTTGAATATATTGAATGAACCAACAACAACAAACTTTGAAAAAGTAATGGCTGTAGCTCAAAGTATTATATTAAAAGATTCGTAATTTACATTTTCTTATTATTCTTAAAATTAATTGTCAATATTAGATTTAAATTATACGTGTTCAAGCACTTATTATCTAAAAATAATACTTCTGTCGTTCTTTTGTTGTTATTATTTATAATTATATAATATTTGAATTATTCATATAATCAATAAAATCTCTTTGGCTATTGTTACATTCCTTATGTTAATACTATAAAGTTATGCATTGTTCTTGTAAGTCATAAGAGATTTATTCGATATTGTCATGGGGAAACAAATGTCATTAGGGAGCAAGTGTCATAGGAGAGCAAGTGTTCAGAGAGCTATTGCCCTTTGAGAGCAAATGCCGCGGAAGCAACTATCGCTGGAGAGCAATTGTCTGGGGAGCAATTGTTGCGGGAGCAACTGTCCAGGGAGCATCATACATGGATTCAAACTAAGACATATCAAAAGTGCGACACATTCAAGTACGACACATTTTCGAAATGGAGTCTGCGACACATTCGTGCCCGACACATAAATACGACACATTTTATTTTAGTGTGTACACTCATCCTATTTCATTTTAGAGACTGTTTCATATAAATATGCTGCGCAGAGCGTAGATTTGAACTTAAGACAATTTTATATCGAATTTACAATAAGTTTATTTAAAAAGTCATAATCCAACGTTATTAATGAGTTAAATAATGCCGTAAGAAATATCTACTTTAGATTTCCTGGAAAGTCAATAACGAGCATCTATGTGATATTCTGAATATTTTAACAAAAAATTCTCGGTTTAAAGTTTGTTAATCATTAGATATCAATAAATTTTATTACTGTTAATTTAAAAGAAATATGACTTAAATAAGTTGCAAGAAAGAACTTTTTCAGTCTTTTTTTCTTTTGTTTTTCTTAAATCTCAATAATGAACAAATTGTACCAACTGGAAAATTTAACCATTCTTTTCTATCAATTCTATTTCGATTTGATAGTTCATCATCAGGAAGACGTTCTTTACCACGTGCACTTCTATTAATAACATCAATTAAAGCAATAGCCATACCTTGTGAAATGATAAGTGTTATTAATTGTATAGAACTTAAACGTGATGGTTGAGTATCAAAAATTATTGCAAATGGTGTAATATGAAACCATTGTGCATGCTCAAGATCTAATACAGTAAAAATAATATTAAATATAATACCAACTATAATATAAGTGAATATCGATAGATAATATGCTCTTGTTCCTTGATTTTCTCTAACAGCAGCTAAATATTGTACATTTTTACAGACATATAATAACAAATAACGTCGTATAGTAGTCCATATATTTAGTACTGAAACAATAATACAAACACATGATAAACATATTATATATAATTTTTGCATAATATACATATATTTTAATGATACTGATGTAGTAAATACACTCGTAAGATCAGTAATTGATATCATCCAACTAAACCAAACAATACCTTGAATCATGAATATACTCAATAAACGTAGAATACTAATAATATAATTTATTCTTCTATTCGTACCATAAGCATCACTGATTGTAACACCTGTATCTATTATTCTCGAATCATGTACAACTGATATATTTCCTGTAATTAATGTGAGATATGCTGCATGAGTATCTAATAATATACGATCATAAGGTTGTTCAATTTTAAATAAAGTTTTTAATATCCAAAAAGACTTTTGTATAGGTTCAATTAAAAACATCATAGGAGCAATGATAAACATTTGAAAACAAGCTAATCTTATACCAAATATAATACCTATAGTATAGTTATTTAATGTTATATAATCATATACTTTAGATTTCTTAACATGAGAATATTCCTTATGACGTGCATATTTTATTACAATATTAAATTGTGTTATCTTCCAATCAAATATAAAGCGTATTATACCAGGAATATTATCGAATATACCACGAAAACAACTATAATAAATTTTATTATGACAATCAATCACAAGATTACAAACTGCTGATGTAAATTGTGCGATAATTAAACAATTCTGTTGTTTAATACATGATATACCATCGAATTGTTTATCTTGTATATCAATAGCAAGTGTCTTTAAATCTGCAATTAATAAGTCTTGAATTTTTGATTGATAATGAAATTTTTGAATAAGATTCCATGGATAATGTTTATATTTATATAATTTAGATGGTTTATTTAATGTTAATCTACGATATTCCCAAAATGTTTTCAATTGTGAATCGGTTGGAAATATACCTAATGCAAAATATTCACTTATTTTAGCACGATCATTTGAATTCATTTCATTAAATGGATATTTATATTTACGAATAGATAATAAAAATTCTTGCACTATTAATCCTAATTTTTTTATATGTTCACCATTATCAAAACCCATTCGATTCCATTGATTTGCACCTAAATGTATAATAGTATTTAATAAACGATATAAATATTTACTACTTCGATAAATAATTCTTCCATGATGAACTTGTTTGTTCGAATAATTTTTAATATATTCTAAGAAATTTCCATATTGTTCATTGAATGATTGATATAATTGATTATTTGTCAGAAGATTTGTACGTAATGTTTTATCTTTAACATATGAAACATCAGCATGATTGTTATATTGTTCTACATTGACATAATATAATGAACCTTCTGCAACACATGCATCATTTGCAAAATAGATGGCTTTGGAAAACTTATGTCGCATAGAGACAGTAAGTGAATCGATATATAACATCTCATTTGGAGGCATTCGAAGTATTGGATGTAAAAATGAATCATCATATAGATCTTTTCTTTTTCGAATTTCTCGTTCAAGATTACGAGCTTGACGAAGATATGAAATAAATAAGATAGTACTATGTTCCATTAAAATAGGTTTCATTTCATGATGGATTTTATTCCATAAAATTTCAAATTTTGTTGTATCATATCGACATGTTGTGACTGTTGGTACAATATTTGTAATTTCATTTAATGCAGAAAGAATTGATTCATTTGGTTTTGATATCTGTGTAAGTAATTTTTTTGTATATTTCCAATATGTTTTATCAGCACTATGAAAAAATTCTTTTAATGATGGATCAGAATCATTTTTTGTTATTGTATTCATATAATCTTGCCATTCTTTTCCAGTCATAGATTTTCGTAATTTAACTATGGACATTTTATTTTGTTTGTAATCATTGACTTCAGTAAAGAAATAATATGGATAATCACAACATATAGTCATAAATATACCTAATCCGGTTCCCTGTACATTAAATATAGATTCAATTCTATTCAAATGTCTCGGATATAGATTTGTATCAAATACAATAGCACATGGCAAACACCAATGTGTAGAAAAAAATTCAGTGAATATCACACATGCATCTATATCAACATCACTACCATCCGTTGAACTTAAACGAATATCATAATCTGATTCAGGATCTTTACTACCCGAATCATTTTGAATAATTAATTGATATGGAAATAAATCCATTAACTGTTGTAATAAATCATCAATGTAAAATTTACGATACATACAAAGTTTTAGCATAAATTTAGTTATATAATTTGGTGTTAATTGCTTTACAGTATCGATTATATATCGGGAAATATCATTGGAAATGATATCGGTATGTAAATCATCAACAAAGAGTTCTACTAGATTATCCCAGTTTCTTATTTCATGTATTATTTCACTACATGTATATTTACTAGTAAAAATAATATTATCATGTTCATCCAAAAGAATAATAGAATCGTTTTCGATCTTTGGTATGCGAAGTTTAGTGATGGTATTTTCAAATAAATTTCGCTCTAAGCTTTGTATTTCTTCATTTTTTGTCGATGTGCATCCAGTGTTAATCATTCTATCGATGCTCAATGTAATAACATTATCTTTAATCTTATCTTCCTTCAGCCAGTCAACAAGCACTAGACGATTTTGAGATTGAGATAATTGTTGATGAAAATCTTGAGATGAAAGAAAACAACAGACACCGCCCACCATCTCAATCGACATAGCTCCGATTGTCTAATGAATAATTGACAAAAAAACAAGGAAATTTATTTAATTTTATATTCACTCACCATTGAGAGATTATTTTCTATACATTGATAAATGATATCACCTGATGTGAGATTGTAATTTTCTAACAAAAACATGGCGATTTGTTGTGCATGAAAAATAAGTTCGTTATAAGTGAGAGATTGTTTGCCGAATTCGACAGCTACTTTTTGAAGATAATTATTCAATTGTTCATTATTAATTCTCTTCATTGTTTCGAATTTGATTAAGACAATGTACAGAACATAGTCAGTGAAATTGTTGCTGTTATATAAAAAAAAAGCGGATATATTAATGAAAACCTTCAAATTTATATAAATTGAAATATTATAGATTACAAATTATAAAGTAATCTTCTGTTTTCTATATTCGATTGTGAAAAAGTAGTCATGTGTTCTTTTATCGTACTACTTAAACTATACTGTTTATTAACAAAAAACGCCCTTTTAATAATACAATATGACGATATTTCGATCGTATAATAATACCACGTGTGTACATAGACATAATAAATTTGAATAATGTTGTTAGAGGAGGACGATGTACAGTCATACACATTCTTTTTCTCTTCTCTTCTCTCTTTTCGGTCACGCATCGTTGATGTTTTATCATCTTTTCTAGTTGTATTAGTTTTTCTTTGTGATATTTACTGTCTATCCATTGACTAGCTTCTTCTTGGTTCATGTCGATTTACTTTTCCCCTAGGGTAAAGTGTGGAATCTTATAATCCAACATGCCTCGATTCCGCTCATTCCCATTTGTTGTGAACATGAGTAATAAATATAATTTTATTTATTTATAGTATTTCAATACATTCTGCTATGAATTTTCTGATAATATAAATGAAATCAAACAGTATGAAAAAGAATAATCCTGATGAAAATATAACACAGTAGAAATTGAACTATCATAAATATTAATATGCGTCTCGGTATATAAATGTTATGCTTAATATACTATCTTGAAAGTAAGGATGAGCGCAGTCTCACCCTCAATTGTGGGGGAGGGAGAAATAACAGACAAGTATCAATAAACATGTCTATTTAATATGCGATCATATTAGTCGAATATGAATTTTTTCCGTCAAATTCGCTCGTTTTAGAAGGAAACAGAAAGAAGAAGGATATGCGCTTTTTTTCTCGTTCATTATATAGATTGATAACCAACTTGTGAGTCAATCATTGAATATAATATGATTGTACCTATATATGATCACTTTTTATCTTATAGAAATTTTTAAAGAGGTAAAAGAATTTCTTTTTTTTCAGAGCGTTTAGTTTTCAAAAAAAAATCATTTCAATAGTTTAAATTCATTGAATATTTTGTATAATTTTTATTCAAAAATGAATGAAATCTATCTGTCAGGGAAAAGTCTAGTTTATTTTTATTTCAATCTTTCGTCAAACTATTGTCAGTATATTATTTATCTGGATGGAAGAATTAAGTAAATAAATTATCAAAAGATTTCAAGTTTAAGCAAGATATGAAAAAGAGTACATAGTTAGCAAAGTAATGCATAAAATAATGACATTCTTGGAAATAATAAGACACTTCCAGATAAAGAATTTCTGATGTTATATTAGACATTTCTATAACGACTTTTTTCGTTGGAAAATATGTTTCTCAGTCTATATTTTTGAGAAATATCTGAAATGAAAAATGAATGAAATGACAGAGATGGGAGAAATAGCAGTCACTCATTTTTATCGAGTCGCTTTTGTCGTTCTGTTGTTATACAATATTATCCATGCGAGAGAAAATTCGTTTTCATATCTGAGTGATTCTGGTGTCTATTGTACCGTTTGACCTTCAAAAATAGCCCTGTTTATTTCTCAGCTCCTGCTTGGTCAAAATGATCGAAATTTATACCGAAGTATCTATCGCTCATACTCTATCTCCAGCGCTAAAATCAGCTTTCTACCTATTACCGTTCACGAGTAGTGTTCAAAACAAAGTCACTTTTTCCTCTTTTTCATGTGTTTTTATGATGGTTTCACATTTATTGCTTTTCTTTCTTCCTTTTTCTCAAGCTTGAAAGACAAAAGTAAACGATGTTTAATTAACTTTCTTATATCATTTTTGAATTCTCTATTCGCTCATAACTTTATTTTCACTCCAGCTATTGTCATTTCACAGAAATTTGACATTCTATCAATGGTTCCAGAAAACGTCAAAAAGTGTCCCACCCCCTTTTCAATCTACTGTCAAGCCAAGAACCGCTTTAAGTCAATTTTTTTTACATAAAAAGATCCATCAATTTGGGCACTGTCGAGTGCTGAAAACCGCAAGTTAATACCTTTTCCGTTTTTGAATAAGGGTGTGGGTGTGGATGTGGGTGGGGGGTGGGGGTTCGTGTAGATCTTCTAGTTTGTCTTCATCCTCACCCACCCACATCCAGTGAATCCCCTTCTACCTTAAAGGGCTTCCGGATAGGCTCTAAAAGCTCGGCCAAACCATTTTGGTAACCGTGGTGCACGAACAGGTATCATAGATTCATCCTACTCAGCTGATATGTATTTTGAGTCTGCCCGGGTATGTATGCCGCTCACGTCCGCCACGCCACTACCGGGGTAGTCCTTGGCCGCGCGCGCGCGAGTATAATAGATATAAAATTCATTCGTGGTTATTTATTTGAAAGAAGTGATTAAAAAATAAACAACGTTTATGAGTCTATACGATAGGAAAAGCGTTGAACTCGATTATTTTCGATATCGACGACATAGAGATTGCCATGACGATCGAAGGACAAACTCCTGAGATACTTGAACTGATTTTCTCCTTCTCCTTTACCGTTTCCACCCGCAATAACAGTGCCCTGTTTCGCTCCTTTAGGCCAACGCATTACTCCGCAGTTCTCCGAGTCTGCCACATAGAGGGTACCCAACGCGTCGACGAACAGTCCGCGAGGACGCCACAATTGTGACAGAGCTTTCCCTTCGCCATTACCTCCAGCGACGACAATCCCTTCTGTTGCACCTTTATTCCATTTCATCACACGATGATTGGAGAGATCTGACACGTAGACAGCCTGTTCTCGATCGACAAATATGTATCCGGGCGTCTTCAGTTGATTGAGACCAGCACCTTCTCCATGGCCACCAGCCACGAGAGTTCCATTCTTGTCACCCATTTGATATCGTCTGACTTCTTTTTTTTCGACGTCAGAGACGTAGAGACATCTCTGATCATCCATGGCCAATCCACGACAAGCGATGTTGTCGATGAAGATTTCTCCTTGAGTGGTGCCACTACGACGAGACCAACGTACGACTCGTCGATTCCATCGATCGCAGATAATGAGACTATCGGTCTCTTTGTCGATTAACACATCAGTTGGTCGATTCAATTGATCCAATCGATTTCCTTGATCATGGCCGCCAGCTACTACTTGTCCATTCGTGTCACCCATTTTCCTTTGGATGATACGATTATTGTCGTAGTCAGCGATGACCATCGTTTGATCATCATCAACGAAGAAACCGTGAGGTTTGCGGAGTTGATTGGTGCCACTGCCTTGCCCGTTACCTCCAGAAACAGTTGTACCATTCTGTGCCCAACGTGCATTCAATGGAATATTAGGAGTGACTATAAATGAACAAACAAATGAAAAGGGAATCATTATTGTAGAGATTACCGGGCTCTCTGCCGTGAAATTCGTACAGAAAAGAGAGATTTTTTTAATGAAAGAATAGTCTTTTTTTTGTTTTTCTCTATAGAAAAAAGTAGATTTTCATCTCAATATATTTCATAGTGTTCATTGTTTGACATAGTATGGAAAGGATCCTACTTGCATTTCATATTACCAAGATTTTTGTCTCATCGTCCAGTATAAATTCTATCAAGATTTTTTTCTGGCGATTAAAGTGGAAAACTGCTAAAGAATAAATCTAAAGCATAGTCGTCATTTCTCACGATTCTGCAACCCAAGCAGAGAAAAATTTTGAAAAACGCGTTCAAACGCACAAAAAGGGCAAAAAAACTGGGCGGTTTTCGCTGACAGTCGAGAGCCGCGATTGTGATTCAAACACACGCACTTTTTGTCGATTTTATGACTTTTTTGTCAGTTTAAACGCGTTTTTGAAAATTTTTGTCTGCTTGGGAAGAAGGATTTACTTCTGACACTTCTCTAGAGATTTCGTTTTTGAATAAGCAATGCTAGTGGATACCTAACATCAACATCGGTTCTACGCAGGATATTGCACCGACGACTGAGGCAAGTTATTGCTGTAGAATTTTCGAAAATCTCAGCTTTAGAATGGCCTTTAGGATTAAGAAGCTAGATTGAATGAGGATCTGATCAAGATTTGTCGGAATAAGAAGAGGCAGGATACCTGTGTGATACGAAGGAAAATGGAATTCCAAGAAAAAATGTAAGTTTTCCTCGGGAACTAGTCAGTATTTCCAATGGCCTTCTGCTATAGATGATCAACATGGTTTCGGAACTCTGTCTAGGTATTTCAGAAAATGACTGGTGGAATATAAAATTTGAACAAAGGCTTCCTTGACATACAGAATTTCTGAAATTCCAGAACAGAGCTTCTAGATTAGAAAAGGTTTTCAAGATTATACTACTTTTTTTCTACAAGCCCGCTAAAACGTTCTTCAAAACTCGCACAAAAGTATTTCTACTCGTCCTTTACGTACTTTTTCAAGTAATAGTTAAAGCTACAAGTATTTGTTACGAGTGCTTGGTACTTGTACTTCGAGACCAGAGAACGTCACGCGTCCTGCAGAATACAGGATGCATGACAACCTTTTTTTTAGACACAAGACGTGCTGGAGAATATATGAGTTCTACAGGACGGATTTGAAAAAACGTCGTACAGAAATAACTGATCTATACAAAAGAATTTAAGATCGACAGAGAGCTCGACACAACGTTTATTGATTAGTTGTAGAGCAAATGACAGTTATAGCATAAAGAACCTTCTAGAATTAACACCTCTTAGATGCAATTTCTATTATTTTTTCAGATATATGTTGTTCTCCATAGTGGAGAGAAGAGCACATGCTATACCAGCGACTAGTACTTCGGTGGAACGGTTATTTAGTTCCGCCGGATTGACAGTTAATCAAAGACGAACACGTTTTTCATCAAGTCAAATTGATAACATATTATTTACTCGTTCGTACGAGAAATTCAAGAACAAGAAGTTAAAAGAAGAACCTATTCTTTCTCTTTTTTATCTATTTCTTTTGATCGCATTGCGAACTCTTTGTCTTAATGTTTCTTCTGCTATTCTTTTGTTCATCTCATAGATGTCAGTATTCTTTTCTGGTATTTTCATTTCTGTTGCAAAAAGTGTGATAAGGTTTATTGGCAAGATTATTGTGAATGTTTTTTTTATAACAACAGTACTTGTAGGATATTTGATGTTGCACCTCATCTTCGATATCGATCAGATTGTGAATCCTATATCCTTATGCTTATCCTCTGATTCTTTTTTTCACCTTATGAATGTCAAGTTCTTTTTGTTCATTTCATTTCTGCTAGAAAACACGTGATAAGATTAGTTAACATGATAATGTAAATGATTTCTATAAAAATAGTGCTTACATGGTATTTGACATCATATCTCATATTTAGACAATTTTTTATCTTTCTGAAGAATGCAATAAAAGAGTCGTACTGCATGCCGGCTCTTTGTCCTGCAAGATGTGTTCTGTCAGGATGAACTTTTTTATGTTCTGCAATATGTCCTGTGACATTCTCTGTACGAGATAAATATCGGATGAGCCAAAAGTTTTGCGACATTTTTTATTTTGCATGTATCTCCGTTCAGGAACATAGTAAAAGGCTGATTGATTTTTTTCAAAAGAGGTGCCATTTAATACTCTATCAGAATT
>CAJNOP010004242.1:0-10891 GCA_905250075.1 Rotaria sp. Silwood1 | reverse complement strand
TTTTTTCTTTAATCTCTTTACTTGTTATTATTGCTTCGGTTTCTTTATATATAAACTTAGATGTGAATGACATAAAAGAAAAAATTTTTTTTTTTTGTTTTACCTTCATTGATTTTATATGAATGCAGAAATAGTTAAATTATTTATTATCATTGTATTTAATTGTTCAATATCTATCTGATGATGCTACAAGGAAAAAACATCGAAATATCATAGGGCTTGCCCGCAGGTAACACGCTCACGTTTTTTCAACTTTCAATTCATTTTTTTCTGGAATCATAAAGAGTGGGACCTTGAAACTTGGAGTACATGTGCATCTTAGAAGGCTCTTTAACATGTGTAGGTTTCATACAAATTAAGTTTGAGATTAAATTTTTATATGAAAAAATATATGTCGGTAACGCACTCACAAAAAAGGTCCCTTGTCTGTATGGTGATGTTAAAACTCAACAAATTCCTGCGAATATTTAAAATATGAGGACACTAGTTATAGTGCAATTTATAGAGGGCAGTTACAGCTATCTGTATCAAAACAAAGTTTCGAAACTCTTTATGTTGCGGAGAAGTTATATTTTGAATATCAAAGTAACACACTCACGGTTTGGTAACGCACTCACTTTTCACTGTCCGACAATCGGTTCTTGAGTATCTACTGCTTCATATTATAAATTCTAAATCACAAGAAGGGTTGTTTTTATGAATTTTTGAACTGTTACGACATTTTATGATGCAATGTAAACAGTACTACTACAGTACATCTCTCAAGGCTACTCTATAGGACCCGTTAGAAAAAGAATATCCCTACTTAGTAGATAATACCTTATGAAACACGTCTGGAATACAACACGAAATTTCACACTACTTTTCTGGTTTTCTGAAGAAAAGAGTGAGTTTTTTACTCTATACTTTCGAGCCGAATATCCCCCATTACAGAACTGGTTGATCTGAATTTCGACTATCTGATAATCCAGGAATGGTGTTTTATCTCAATACGGCTTGTATCAAATGATTTTTCACTTGGTGTTGATCATAGCAGATTTTTTCTTAGTTCTGAATTCAGTCAAGTAATTTCTTTCTTTACCGTATCAAGTTTTTGAAAATTTGATGGATGCAAAGACCTTATATGCCTAGTTAAGAACAACAGTGCACCAATAAGTCGTGTGCAGCTACTGGAAAGATTGTTTTGCAACAGCACAGTACTAGTTTGATCTATCACCTTACTATTGATAAAAAACATTCATACCTGATTGGTAATGTCAATGCTTTAAGGTTTAACCCATTCCGTCATCTTTATAACAAAATGTCGTTTCTCATCTTTCTAGTACTTAAAAGCCTTGATCAAAACTTTCTGATAATTTAAGTTCATGCTTAATTACTTGTGTTTACTTTCCTATTAATTTATCGTCATTTGTAATGTGCTACGCAAAAGGCAGGGACAAGATTTGACATCTAAACTAGGCACTTTTTTTTGCATTGAATTATGACGATCATTTTTTTAAAATAACATGTTATTATATCCTACGTTTGCACTAATTTTTCTTACTTTTCTGCTGACACAAGAGTTTTTCTTTTGCTATTGATATGTTGATGATATTAGAATCTATCTGGCTAAAAAGAAATCAATATTAGTAGGTATACGGTCAAAAAAACATTTTATGCAAAAATGTGGGTTGCGTGAGTGCGTTACCAATTTTTTTGTAAACAGAAAGGAATATCTGAAAAATAAGTCGACTGTTGGATACCTCGTAGAAAGTTAACGAAGGATCCTGAGCGATTATGAGGAAATTCTCTGCGGTTGTAGCGTAAAATAAACTAAGAGACCTTTTGGTAACGCACTCACACCAAAATTTACCAAGGTTTAAAGTAACCTCCATTTTCTTCCAACAATCATGGGTCTGATGAACTTTGTATAAGAAGAAAGCTCTAACTTTGCACATTCAGAATATGCACCACTACTCTAATTTCAGTTGCATTTTTAGCTATTTTCAATCATTTTCTTTATAGGTACGAAAAAAGTAAAAAATGTTTGAAAAACATATCAAGTCTCTGTTGTATATATTTTCTTCATCTGTTGGAAGAAAAGATAAAACAAAATGCGTTTCCTAACACAGTAAGGTGTGCCCTATAATACGATGTTATTAGCTTCTAAAAATATTCAGCTTCTACTTTAATCACTCTGGTTGATCGTTAGCCGGACAAGCCCCATACATTTATTTTATTTTACATCCTTTCATATTTAATTCAATTTTTTTTGTTCATTTCATTGAGTGATTTATTGTAATACATTTTCATCATGATATAGCTTGTTCTGTATAAAAATGATGAATTTTAAAATGATTTCAGAATTTCGGAGATCCTCGTAATATGTATGAGTAGGTAAACGAGGATAGAATTAAGTCTTTATTTCATATTTGTCTTTCTTATTAATTTTGGACAAAAATTGCATATGTGTGAGTCACTTATTCTTTTTTTTTTATCACATACTTGCTATGCAAATCATGCCATTGTTCGCATTAATACGATTTTTATTTTACTTGATCTCAATCATCATAGTAGTTCTCCTCTCTTCTTACAACTACTCTCTATCGGTCATGGACGAGTGGTCAACCTTTTTTTTCGAGCGTCGGCTTTGTCAACGGAGTATAATTCACATAGTATTGCGACGACAAATACATGCTGCGCACGCTTCACTGATTTCTGCAGTAGAAGAGGTATTTTTCTTCAATATTTCTATCTTTCACAATCAACAGATGTGAAAGGAATAGATCATTGCTGTGAAGAGCCACAAATTCATTTTATATTGATAATATCTTTCCATAGCCTAGTGAGATCCGATGACCGCTGCCTCCTCATATGAAAAACACGTATGAAAATGTACACATACACACGGATTCTTTTTTCTCCTTCAATTCTTTGTTACAGTGTTGTTGTTCAACAAGCCAGTGTCGGAATTAATTTAAATACATAAAATAGAGGATATTTTTGATAGATAAATTTTATTATTATTGAATGATGAATAAATATATAAAAAATTAAACAAAAAAGAGTAAAGAATACATATTGAAAAAAGGGTGAACGCAAAAAATATGTAAAAGAAATTCACATTCTCAATGACAATGGTCACTCACCGGATAATTCTCGTTGATTGATGACCTTGAACAGTAGTCTCTGTTGATAAATTATGCAATTGATTGGTAATAATCTATTGATTATTTGAAAGAAAAAAAACCGTTGAGCAGAGAAATAAAATAAAATTATGAAATCAAAAGCTCTATTATCCGTTATAATAAAGTTGCATGAGCAGAAATTTCATCCATGATGGTGAATATCAACATCATCAAGAATAAGAGCAAGACAAAAAATCAAAGAAAAAGCACATATCCAAATCGATCAATGACTTCGACTATTCAGTACAAAAAAGATATCATCACCAATACCAAGACAGATTATATCAAAGAAAATTAATACTAAATTTATTTTATTGATCTTGCACGTGTGTGTGTATCCGATCCTGTTAGATTAGATTATTCTTTTTTTTTAATTATTTTCTCATCTTTTAATGTGAAATTTTTTTGAACTCACTTTTATTTGCTATTGATTTTTCTTTCTTTTCTCTTTTCTGTTTTTTTCGTTCTCTAGCTATCTACACGTGTGTATTGAGAGTGAATCGATATCAACATGTTTGTTGTTTATCGATAATAACTGCTTTATTTTGTATGATGTCCACGTGGTTTTCAATAAAAAAAAATAAACAATAAAACATCGATAGATTCTTCAAACTTTGATTAAAGTCGCAAAATAGAAGCGAAATTGATTTCTTTTTTGAATGTTTCTATTTGATTTAAAAAAAAAAGTTGATTCGTTCGATTTGTCGTCATGTGGTGATTGAATGCACGAAAGCATGAAGCCAATCAATCTGATCACTATAGTCGACCTCAATGACATTCTTTTTCTACTAAATTTATTCTTTGCGAATAACATGAAGCTTGCTTTCAACGTTTCCCATTCAATCTCAAAATCCGAATTTTATCCACGAATAATATCATTGATATGAATTTGTAAAAAATAACTAATTAGTTTAATATTCCATCTACTAGCAGATGCACAATTCGATTAAGTGGAAACATTCTTTGACTATTGCGAAAAATAAAAAAGTATACATTCTGTTGACTTCCTGTTTTTATTTGGAATCGTGACGTCTTTATTAATTTTTGACTATTCATCGTCTTTTCTCTTCTTTTCATAGTCTATCGATCTAAATTGTAATGGAGTTGGATAGAAGTTAATGCACATATCATCGAAACATCTTTTCATTCTCAATTAATATCTTCATCTATTGTTAATCTCGCGTCATTCATTTTTATCTCTTCCACAAAGCAATATCCACATTCATAAAACACACTCAAAAATCAACGTTTCCAGGATGACAATGACCGATTAAAATCAAAAATTTCTCTTTTGTAACGAAAACAAAAACAAAAAGTCAGCATTAATCTCATTACCCATGGAATCCAAATTTCAAATGACTCATCTATACGGATTCATTTTATTAACAAAAGAGATACCTATTTGCTACTCACAGGTATCTATTACGTAGCGAGAAAAAACTAAACAAGCTTTTTCCTTATTTTTCTTTTCACCTGCGTTAATGCATACAGGTGAAGGGGACAACGACAAAAACACAATCATTAACACTGTAAACATATACAATACATCATTCTTCAAACACACATTCCGCCGTTCTAAACTTTTAACATGCAATAATCCTATGTGTAAACCCTTAACACAAATATCATGCACAAAGGCCAAAAAAACATAAAAATAATCATATTACGACGTTTGCTATTTCGATTTCTCGCAATTATCTTTCGTGCGCAAACTGCAAACCCTACCTACTAACTAATGGATGAATGATCATCCTGCGCATACTCTACCAGCAGAGCGAAAAAAATATCTCTCACTCCAACCTTATATAAACACACATACAAACCAGCAAGCGACAATACACAATTACAACAAACGAACAATACTCACTATTCAACAACGAAAACATATTACACAACTCACTGAACAGTAAATGATCCATTTCAAGGTAATCGCTTTTTTTACCCTACTGACCATTGCTACCCCACGCTCAGCATTCCGCAGTATCGACACCAACGAAGATAATGGCCGACTTGAAGAGCGTCCAGCTCTGCGCAAGTTCCTACAATTACTCTTAGGCAAACGTATAGCTCATACAATAATGCTTCACTTTCATAACAAGTGCATCACTTCACAGCATTGTAACGAAAAGACACATAAACTGAACCCCATCTTTATCAACAGTTTCCAATTGTCATACGATATCTACTCCTAGATTCAACATCCTTCGGTACCTTCCATCCCAACAAAACACATGAATAGAGCATTACTGACTAGTATTCATTTCTCATATCATGTTTCAACCTAGATTCAACATCATTCTATCACTTCGACACGAACCAAAGAGAGGAATAAAATCATACTGCATAGTATTCATTGGTCAAATGACCTTTACTCACAGATTCAACATCATTCTGTCACATCGCTGCGAACCAAAGAAACAAACGGAAACTTTATCAACAGTATTCGTTTCTCATATAATCTTTGCACATAGATTCAATACCATCCTATCACTTCGATGCGAACCAAAGAGATGAACAGAATGTTACTAAATAGTAATCATTTGTCATATAATGTACACCCATAGATTCAATATCATTCTATCACGTCGATGCCAAACAAACAGATGCATAGAATGGTGATGAACAGTAAACATTTGCCATATGATTTTTAGTCATACCTTCAATATCATTCAATCACTTCGCTACGAACCAAAGAGATAAATAGAATCTTCCTGAATAGAATTCATTTGCCATATGGTCTTTACTCATACCTTTAATATCATTATATCACTTCAATGCGAACCATCGAGATGAATATAATCTTAATGATTATTGTTCCTTTGTCCTACGATATTTACTCATAGCTTCTACACTATTCGATCACTTCAATTCGAACCACAGAGATGAACAGAATGCTGGTCAATACTATTCATTTCTCATATAATGTTTACTCACACATCCAATCTCATTCAATCACTTCCATGTGAACCAAACACATGAACAGAATCATGGTCAACAGTATTCATTTGGCATATGACGTTCACTCCGAGATTCAATATCATTCTATCACTTCGATGCGAACCAAAGAAATGACCAGAATCTTACTCAACAGTATTTATTTGTCATATGATGTTCACCCATACCTTCAATATCATTCTATTACTTCCACGGGAACCACAAGGGATGAATAGCATCTTCCTGAAGAGTAGTCATTTGTCGTACGATGTTTCCTCACACATACGATATTACTCTACCAGTTCAACCGAATCAAAGCGACGAATGGCCTTTTTGTACACAATATTCAGTTCTCGCCCGATCTTCAGTGATACAAACAACATAATTCCGTCACTTCGATGCCAACACAAGGGATGAATAGAATCTTTGTGAATAGTATTCATTTGTCATACGATGTTCACTCATAGTTTCAACAACATATTACCACTTCCATGCAAATCAAAGAGATGACTAGAATCTTCATGAATAGTATTCATTTGCCATATAATGCCTAACCATAAATTCAATATCACTCTATCACTTCGATGGGAACCAAAGTGTATGAATAGAATCTTCCTGAATCGTATTCATTTTTCATCTGATATTTACTTATCGATTCAACATCACTCTATCACTTCGATGCGAACCAAACAGCTAAATAGAATCTTCCTGAATAGCATTCCTTTGTCATATGATATTTACTCGTAGATTCAATATCATTCTATCACTTCGATGACGACCAAAGACATGAATACAATCTTATTCAACAGTATTCATTTCTCATATGATGTTTGCTCATACATTCCAAACCATTCCATCACTTCGATACGAGCCAAAGTGATGAATAGAATCTTCCTGAACACTATCCATTTGTCATGTCATATTTACTCATACATTCAGTATCATTCTATCACTTTCATGCGAACCAAAAAAATCAA
This sequence comes from Rotaria sp. Silwood1, assembly GCA_905250075.1. Lineage (NCBI taxonomy): Eukaryota > Metazoa > Rotifera > Eurotatoria > Philodinida > Philodinidae > Rotaria > Rotaria sp. Silwood1. The sequence continues at coordinate 3,813 of CAJNOP010004242.1, read as the reverse complement.
TAGAATGGTAATGAATAGTATTCAATTGTGATAGGATGTTTACTCATAGATTAAATATCATTCTATCACTTCAATGCCAACCAAACAGATGAATACAAACTTTATGAATAGTATTCGATTGTGAGATGATGTTTACTCATGGCTTCAATATCATTCTATGACTACGATCCGAACCAAAGAGATGAATAGAAACTTAGTGAATAGTATTCGTTCGTCATCTGATGCTTACTCATACTTCCAGTATCGTTCTCTCACATCGCTACGAACCAAAGAGATGAATAGAATGGTACTGAATAGTATTGGATCGTGAGATGATGTTTCCTCATAGCTTCAATATCATTCTATCACTTCGATGCGAACTAAACAGACGAATAGAAACTTGATGAATAGTATTCTTTTGTCATCTGATGCTTACTCATACTTTCAGTATCATTCTATCACTGCACTACGAACCAAAGAGATGAATAGAAACTTTTTCAATAGTATTCGATTGTTAGATGATGTTTAGTCATAGCTTCAATATCATTCTATGACTTCCATGCAAACCAAAGAGATGAATAGAAACTTGATGAATAGTATTCGATTGTGAGATGATGTTTACTCATAGCTTCAATATCATCCCATGACTTCGATGCGAACCAAAGAGTTGAATAGAATGGTACTGAATAGTACTCGATTCTCACAGGATATTTACTCATAGATTAAATCTCATTCTATCACTTCCATGCGCACCAAAGTGATGAACAGAATGGTGCTGAATAGTATTCGATTGTGCGATGATGTTTACTCATAGCTTCAATTTCATTCCATCACTTCGATGCGAACCAAAGAGATGAATACAATCGTATTGAATAGTATTCGATTGTGATAGGATGTGTACTCATAGACCAAATATCATTCTATCACTTCGATGCGAACCAAAGAGATGGATAGAATGGTACTGAATAGTATTCCATTGTGAGATGATGTTTACTCATAGCTTCAATTTCATTCCATCACTTCGATGCGAACCAAAGAGATGAATAGAATCGTATTGAATAGTATTCAATTGTGACAGGATGTGTACTCATAGATCAAATATCATTCTATCACTTCGATGGGAACCAAAGAGATAAATAGAATGGTATTGAATAGTATCCGATTGTGATAGGATGTTTACTCATAGATTAAATATCATTCTCTCACTTCGATGCGAACCAAAGAGATGAATAGAATGGTACTGGATAGTATTCGATTGTGAGATGATGTTTACTCATAGCTTCAATATCATTCTATGACATCGATGCAACCCAAAGAGATGAATAGAAACTTGGTGAATAGTATTTGTTTGTCGTCTGAAGCTTACTCATACTTTCAGTATCATTCTGTGACTTCGATGCGAACCAAAGAGGTGAATAGACACTTTATGAATAGTATTCGTTTGTCATCTGATGGTTCCTCGTATTTACGTATCATTCAATGAGTTCGATGCGAACCAAAGAGGCGAATAGTATCTTACTGAATAGTATTCACTTGTCATATGAAATATGCCCATAGATTCAAGATCGTTTTATCAGTTCCATATGGATCAAAGAGTGGAATAGAATTATTGTTATGAGTGATCACTTAACGCACGATTCTCACACATAGCTTCAACATCATTCTATCACTTCCACGCGAAGCAAAGACAAGAATAGGATCTTTATGAATAGTATGCATTCGTCGTATCATGCTTACTCATACATCCAATATCACTCTTTCACCTCCATGCGAACCAAAGAGATAAATAGAATCGTCGTGAATAGGGTTCATGCGTCATATGATCATTACTCACTGATTCAATATCATTCCCTTACTCCGATGCGAACCAAACAGATGAACAGAATTCTGCTGAAGAGTATTCATTTGTCATATAGTGCTTACTCATCCATCCAATATCATTTTATCAGTTGGGTGCAAATGGAAGAGATAAATAGAATCTTGCTGGATACTATTCATTTCTCGTATAATGCTTACTCATACATTGAACATCTTTCGATCATTACGATGTAAACCAAAGAGATGAACCAAGTTCTCCTGATGAGTGTTGATGTGTCATATAATGCTTACTGATAGACTCAATATCATTCTATAACTTCGAGGTGAACGAAAGAGATGAATACAATCTTCCTTAACAGTATTCATTTCTTATATGATGTTTTCACAAAACTTTAATATCATTCCATCACTGCGATGCGAAACGAAGATATGAATTCAATGTTCCGTATAGGATTCATTTATCATGTGATCCTTCCTCCTACATTCAATATCATTCTGTCACTTCGAGGCGAGACAAATAGATGAATAGTAACTTGATGAATAGTATTCGTTTGCCGGATGATCTTTACTCATAGCTTCAATATGATTCTATCGTTTCGATTCGAACGAAAGAGACGAATTGAACGGTGATGAATAGTATTCAATTGTCAGAGGATGCCAACTGATAAATTGGATCTCATTCTATAACTTCGATGCGAAGCGAAGCGATGAATACAATCTTGATGAACAGCATTCCTTTCCCGTATAATGTTTACTGATGGATGCAATACCGTTTTATCATTTCAATGGTAATGAACGAGATGAATGGAATTATTGTCAATAGTATTCATTTGTCGACCAATTTCTGCTCATAGACTCCATATCATTCTATCGCCTTGATACGAACCAACAATACGAATAGAATTCTTGTGCAAACCATTCCCCTCTCACATGGTTTCTACCAGCAGATTCAACATCGTTCTACCACTCCGAGCGAATAGAGGCAATGAATAGAACATTCTTGAATAGAATTTATTTATCACATGATGGCTACTCATAGATTCAATGTGATTCTATCCCTTCGATTCGACCCAAACAGATGAATAGAATCTTATTGCATTTTATTGATTTGTCATATAATATTTATCAATAGACTCAATATCATTCTATCACTTCCATGGGAACCAAAGAGATGAATAGAATCTTATTGCATATTATTGATTTGTCATACTATATTTACGAATAGACTCGATATCATCCTATCACTTCGATGCGAGCCAAAGGGATGAATAGAATCTTTCTCAATAGTATTCATATATTACATGATTTTTACTCATAGATTCAATATCATTCCATCACTACGATGCCTGGCAAAGACATGAATAAAATCTTTCTCACTAGTATTCATTTGTCATATTTTCTTTACTCGTTGAGACGACAACATTCTAGCATTTGAATCCGAATCAAAGAGACAAATGGAATTTTTGTCGAAATTATTCATTCCTCGCCGGATTTTTACTCATAGATTGAGTATCATTCTAGCGCTTCGATGCGAACGAAAGAGATGAATAGAATCTTACTGCATAGTATTCATTAGTCATATGATGTATACTCATAGATTCAACGCCATTGGATGACTTCGATGCGAAACAAAGAGATGAATAGAATGTTACTGAGTAGTATTTATTTGTCACATGATGTTTACTCTTAGCTTCAATATCATTGTATCACTTCGATGCGAATCAAACAGATGCATAGAATCCTACTGCATAGTATTCATTAGTCATTTGATGTTTACTCATAGCTTCAATATCATTGTATCACTTCGATGCGAATCAAACAGATGAATAGAATCTTAGTGCATATTATTCATTAGTCATATGGTGGACACTGATAGATTCAGTATCATTCTATCGCTTTGATTCGAACCAAAGAGATAAATAGAATCTTCGTGCATAGTATTCATTTGGCATATGATGTTCATTTACAGATTCAACGTGATTCTATGAGTTCCAGGGGAACGAAAGCGATGAATCG
>CAJNOP010004241.1:0-10894 GCA_905250075.1 Rotaria sp. Silwood1 | reverse complement strand
AGCTACTTTTTGATTTTAAGGTTTTGTTGATCACAATTCATTTTTACTATGTCAATGGATATATAAAATTCATCATTCATTACAAGCTCAAGCATCTACTCGAATACAAATTGTTTGTCATGTTTGTCTTTTATATAGGTTGGATGTTTAAAAGATATTTATGTTCTTTCAAATGTTTTAAAACCAACAACAATTCGACCAATTTTTTCATAATCAATATGATGAACTTCATTTATTTATAATTTTTTTTTTGAACATCCCTTTATATTACATGATCTTAATAATTTAATCTTTTCAAGTAAAGAGAAAAAAAAAAGATATCAATTATGTTTTTTTTTAATTCTTTCTTTTTATTTGAAGATTTATCAAATCTCAGCAAACGAAAAAATGTTTTGAAAGTAGCACAAATGATTCAAGTAATTCAAAAAATTGAACTATTTTATCATCATTCTTTTGGACAGAATATAGTTGATATTTCAGTTTTCAAAGAAGAAAGGAGTTCCAAAGTGTTAGATTTGAAGAATATATGTGATCATGTTTCTTCTGAACGAATTCATTTGTTTTTCTTTTTAAAGAAAATGAAAAAGATTCATCAACAACATCAAACACAGACAAAGTTAAAAAAGTTAATCATACACAATTAGGTACTTTTGGAAATTATTCGAATTAATATGTTCATCATGTCAATTACATAAAAGTTTATTAAACTCATCAGAAATGATTATTATTGTCTATGAAATCAGTTTTAAGTCTTATTTCTACACAAGATTTATCAAAAAAATTTGGAAGAGAAACACTTAATTATTTTAAATCAACATTCAATGTACACAAAAGGTAACTTCTTTTAAATAGTAAATATTTATTGTAAAGAAAATTTCAATTATTAATCTTCTTTATTTATTGTTTAAGCTAAAACCTTTAGGATGTTGTATTGTGTCTGAAACTTGTCTATGGATAAAACTTTAGATGGAAGTCTTATAATGAAGGTTTCTGAAAGGGTCTTTCCCAGAGAAGGAAAATTTCAATATAAGAATGTCATAGTAACAGAAAAACTGATTTTACGAACATCGATGATCTTAACGAGAGTAGTTTTGTTGTGAAAGTGTCAGATCTTTTGATTCGGTTCTATCTTGAAATTCGAATATTAAATCATCTAGTTTACGTGAGCGATCTGCAAGACACACTATCAATTCGAAATTTGAAAATCATTTTTTCTGTTAACACAACATTCATTTAAAAATATTCTTCTAATTTAGTTTTTATTAAATCTTCAAATGTTTCTTCACAAGTATCATTAAATAATTCTTTAATTTATATTCATACAATAAGTATTCGACAATCGATAATTTATTTTATTTGGTTCATGTTCTGCATCAAGTATAAATAGTGCAATACGACAGTAAAATAAACAAAAAAAAACGAATTTGATTTATTCTGTCTGTTTTTTTGTTTTCTATTTTAGTTTTTATTGAACTAAAAAAAAATTAGTCTTAAAAAATGTATTAATACAAATGAAAGTGATTTTCAAGCTGCTGTACTCGATTTACTTGTTCAATTATTTTTAATTCGTGTTAATTATGGTTAATTAGAAGCTGATGAAATTCGTTGCATTTCTAATCGTTTCGTTTATTTTTAAATAGCATTTTATTTATTGTATTGCTGAATTTCTTGTTATGTTATCACATGATACATTTCATTCAAAACAAGTTATTAACATACAAGATTTAATAAAACATTATGATTCATTATTAGCAAGTGGACATGAACCTGAAACACATGGTAGGAAGCAAAAAAAGAAACATTTTCGAGAAAAAGAAATTATCGTTAAAATTCTTTATTTAGCTTTGGCAGCATTAGAACCAGTTTTATATGATTTTTTTTCTTGTTCGAGTTATGCGAATAATTAATATTCCTAAAAAGTTTTATTAAATGAGAGTGAAGAAAAGGTGTCCTTCTATAAAGTCTCCAATATCTTAGAAACTCGAGAGGGTGTGAGTGTGGGTGTGTAGATGTAATTTTTCTCCTTGATTGAACCCACACCCACACTTCAACGAATCGATGATCTGAAAATAATCATCTTGTTGTTACGTATCTGAGTTTGAGGGAAAACTAGGCATCTTAATTATTATAAATACAAGTATCTTTTCATGTCATGTGTATGTACTGAAAAAGTAATAATAGAATTTATATTGTTATAGGATTTACGATTGTTCACAGTTATTGCTAATAGTGTTCAAATTGAAGATGATAAATGGAAACGTCTTTCACGACAAATTGTCGATTTACTTCTTGCTCATTTACAATCTCAGGTTATTTTTGTTCAAATAGGATCAATCACTTTTGGATATTTATTCCACATAATTAACACTATTTGATGTTGTCTCATCAGTTGCATTACGATCAATTGGTCCATTTGTTATTGCTTTTCGAGCATTAGTAAATAGAAATGTTCGTTGTTTTTATTTATAAAATTTTTCTGTAGTTTACAATTTTTTAGAATGTCAATTGTCAATCTACAAATCGATAGTTAATCAATATAAATATAATACTTCGATGTCTTGTACAAAATTCAACTGAAGATGCTATATTAACACAATAGAATGACGTTTTATTATCAGTTAATGGAACATGAGATGAAACTTTAGTGCGTAAGTATTCGAAATGATTTTATTTATAATTTAAAAACTATTATTCTCGTTTTTGTTTTCAGAGCTCTTCTTCGTGTTTTACATGGCATAATATTATGAATTTTAACTAATACTCGACAATTATGTGGTCAAATCACTACAAAATTAGTTTCTCTTGCATCCGATTATCTTTATGTACATATCACCCATTAATTTGAAGATAAAACTTTCCTGCAATTCATTAATTACTAATGCCCTAGCGAAAAACATTTGACTTTAAAATTCCTATGCTTATATAAGATCTATAATTTTATTTTAGTTAAACAATTTCGAACAATTGTAAATGATTTTCATCAATTATGAATTCATGATGAAACTCTACATTGTCTTGAGACATTTTCATATTTAACTATTTTAAATGAATGTTTTAAATTATTATGATCATCATTTTATATCTCATTATTATTACAATGGATACATATTCTGAATATGCTTGATTATACACAAGAAGCATGCTGGTCACCGACATTAACACCATCATCATCAAGAATAAATTTATCTAATAAGTGGTCAATTACAATCTTATTGTGATTTAATATATCATCATGAATTATATGTTGAACATTTTACATCAATAACAACACATTATCAATTATTATTATTATTTTTTATTTGATGTTATATATCATACATCAGTTGCAAGTCATTTATTTTTTTTTGTGAAGGAATAGATTTAGATGAAAATGGTCTTATATTAGTTTTATTAATTGAACAATTTCTTCCATTACCATTAAATAAACAATTATGACCTAAATATATACCATAAATTTTATAAATATTATCAATAACAACATCAATTGATATTATTACAGAAGATTTTAATAATCTTAATTGTCATATGAATATAACAAGAAAAATTTATGCACAAATGCTTAAAAATATAACTTATAAAAAATGATTACCATTAATGATGTCACCGGTATATTTTAGTTTAATTTATCGAAATAAATAAATATATATGTATAATAAAAATTTTAATCCGATTAAAAGAAATGCTTTTTTTTACTTTGACATTGTTTATGTGCTAGTAATAGATGAGACTTGAATAATTCAAAACTTCGAAAAATATTTTGAAATAGAAAATATGCAGAATTTCAGGTAATACAAATCGTAAAGGAAAGCATTTAAGCTACATTAGTACAATGACCGAATAATTCCTTTTGAATCTTATTGATCAAATTCTCAGTCGTGCTATTTGTATTATTACAATTAAAGAAAACGACGTCTTTCTAATATTATATTTCGAAATAAATTGCATTCGAGAATTTCGATAAACTCTCTATAAGTTTGAACTCGTGAACTCCGAAAACGTATTGGATTTTTTCCACAGCATTAAATTTTTAGGATGATTCTTATAGTAAATGAAAATTGATTTGAGAAGATAAGAAACAATATAAATCTGTTCTTTGTTTGTTTTCCTAGGATTTTGTATAGTTATATCAAATGAAACAAATTAAAATGACATTGAAACAACACCTAATACAATTTATGAAAAAAGTCTTTTATCATGCTTCTAATAATCAACCATATTCAATTGCATTCATAGATTCTCTATCAATATATTTTGATAAAATACAAAATCATGTTGAATTAACATGTCAATTTTCAACAGGTGATATACATGATTTATTACGTTTTATAATACTTATATCAGAAATAATTCATATAAATATATTTCAAAAAAAGAACATCATTTCTTAGTTGTGAAACAGATCAAATAATATCATGTTGTACATTATCGAAAATACTATTATCAATATTTGAATACCTTTATCAACGACATGTGTTTAACTGTATCAAATATATTATAATCATATTTAAATTTGATTGAACCAGATAAAAGATCATCTTTATTATTTAACAAAAAAAAAAATTAAATATATATATATCATATATTTATTGACATGATTTATATTGTATAGTTATATTATTATTTTGTTTACCAATATTTATATAAAGACAATTTTGGAGTTGGTTGATTATTAAGAATACAATTTCAAGAAATATAGGCTTCATTTTTAGCTTCAATTAATTCACCACAAATCAATCTAATGATGAAAATAAACAAACAACAAATAATTGTAAAAAAAAAAGAAGAAACTTTAGAAACAAATGCAACACAATGGTAACAAGATTGAAAAATAAACTAGATTCTATCTGTTCTTTTTTTATCAATATTAGATACAAGTTCAAATAATTTATTTACAAATATTGAACGGTTAGGTACACGTGATTTATTATCCCATGACCAATTTTCATATGATATTATATTAACATCAATCCAAAGTAATAATACATTATCATTATCAATTAATGTAAGTCTCACATATGTTTTAATAATCGACAAATAGAACTCTAAGTTAAAAGAAAGATAAATTCATTGCTAAATTATTAATTTCATCAAACAGAAAATCTAGTGTTTCTCTGACTTTGATTTGATATATAATACATGCAAACTATCTTATTTCATAGAGATAAAAGATTATATCAATAATTTCAAATATATTCTATCAATCAGAAAATTAGAGTATGAACATTTTCTTTGCTGGCATCTACCTTTAAAAATATATAATTTAGAGTTTATTTGATTGCTTATTTTTTCATCATGGTTTTGATTTAACATTATCATTACAAATTCTAATTGAAATACATGTAATATAAATTAATAGGCTCAATTATATATCTATCTGATTTATTTGTACATGGTTTAATGAAGATGATTTAATAATATCCTTAATAAGTAATAATTTATGTAAATCTAGTATATTACTTGGACAAACAACAAAAGAATATAATGAATTATATCTACGTTTAATTGAACGTAATAATAAATTAATAACTAAAACTCATGCATATGCATCATGTTTATTCATGAAGTTGATTTAAATTCATATGATATTTTATTATCATTAATTAATGATGATAATTTAACACAAAAAATTATATCAATTAGTCTTGAAAAACTTTTAATAGTTGGTCAATATCCCAAAAATGATATATAGTGTTAATACTTTCACGTATTTATACATTATTACAACGACCAAATAAAAATACAAAATCCATTAAATAATGAACATGTTAATAAAGAACAAACAATAATTGCTAGTTCATCAATAATATCATCATCAGATAATATTCTTATTGAACTTGTTGAAGAATTATATGCACGTACAAAACAATCAACAACATTACCATATGAAGCTTTACTTTTATTACGTCCTTTATCATTATTACTTGCACACATTAGTTTCTTTTTCGTGCTTTAATTAATGCACGTTATTCAGCTAAAGTTAATGAATGGACTTTATTATCAATGACAAATATTACACAAAGAAAATCACTATGTATGGCTATATGGGAGTTAACTTGTCTTATGTTAAGTGCACGTCTATCACAGGGTGTGGGTGTGGGTGAAGACAAGACCTATAATGATTCCCACACCCCCACCTTCTTATGAGTAAAATTCTGCCTATGGTTAAATATTCTTCCTAGTTTTCTTTTTAAAACTTATCAAGACTTACACATACAACTAAAATTTATTTGGAAAAGATAAATAGTAAAATATTAATAAAAAACAAAAACTCTTTATTGCAATCCGAAAGAATGACGATCAATACAAAATCAATAAATTTCGCCATAAAATGTCAAAATGAATTTTCATTGATAATATTGTATATCTTTTACTTTTTTAAGTTTTTATTGATGTTATCACGTTTCAGTGTTCGTTTTGAAGAATCAGACAATTGTTTATTTCTTATTGCTGATCGAAAATAGTATCTGCAGGTATATTAAAAGAAAACTTGCAAATATCAATTGTATCAACAAAAAACAAAAATCTATTTTATTTATTTTAGATAACGAATATTGAACATTGACGTCCATATGAACAAGCATTCACACATGAATCGAATCCAGAAAAATTATATGCTGATTTAGTTGAACACGTTCAAAATACGGTGTGGATGTAGATGTTGTTTGGATATGTTGATGAACCATATATTCTCTCTCTGCCATCCATACTCACATCCTCAATAAAGACTAAAAATATCAATTCATAAAATGGAAACATAGCAACAAGAATTAATTTATCAACTTTTTTCTTTTTACTAGAATTGGTCTCTACTATAACAATCATATCTAAATTTTCTAAAACCAATCAGAATAGATTGTCATTTATTTTGTGCTCTAATTTCTGTTTGGCTTATTGATTTATATTTCATATCGTATGTTTTATTATGATTTCAATCATTGATTTAACTAGTAAATAAGGCGATTACATGTCTCCATTAAACATATTTTAACCATTGAAGTTTTAACGAAGAGCTTTTTAAACCATGTCGTTAGAGTTTAAGAAAAAGTTGCACAACATCTGGATTAAAACTTGCATTTATAACCACTACTTTTAATAATATCAAGAAGAATGTGAGTATAGATGTTGATATTCTGTTTAACCACATCTACAATCTTTGAATCGTTTTGGTTTAGTAGATTATATGTAAAAAGCAGCTACCATACTTCATCCTATTGAACTGTTTTCTGAAAATCCATTGAAAATGATAAATTCAAAAAGTCTCGCACTACACAATTGTTTCTTTTTTATTCAAATAACAATTCTTTTTTCTTGATTTATTATTCGTACTTTTTATTATTTTGTTATCAATACAAAAAAAATTGAATATTTTGATGTAAAAAGCAATGCATCATTGACAATATTTAACGATAACTATCAGAAAAGGAATCAAACCAACTTCCACAGGTTCGAGTTCAGTTCGATGTCTGACAAGCGCGGTATTATCCTGTAAAATTATTTTGGATTGTAAATTTCTGAGAATTTTTTTAATGAAAAGCATAAGTTAAAACTCAACAATACAATCATCAAAATGCAGGATTTCAGAAAAAATAAATCATAAATAACGAAAATTCGATCATCACTAAAGAATATTCTGTAAGAAAATGATCGCACCATGTTCCTGTTACATTCTAAAGATACTTAAAGGCTTGTAAACACATTCTAGAATACTTCAAACATATTTAGATTTTATTTTAAATTTATTTAACTTTTTTAAAATTTATTGTTGGATTTTTGGTAAATGGTTACAAAATGTAAATTGATTGCTTTGCAAAATATTCCATCGAACATCGTTTGATAATCACATATAATATCACAACTTTACAAAAATGATTATATCTTAGCTAATCATTTTTTTTTCATATGTCTATCTATATTTATTCATTTTTTCAAAATTACTAATATCTGTTTATGGAAGAAGTCGTTGTTTCAATGAATAGTATGATGTTGAATCCTGCTCTATTTTCATTATTGAAAATAGGAGAGACGATTAGCTTCAAAGCTTTTTTCTCACAATCTACTTTCGTGATTTAAATTTTGTGTTCTCACTTATTTAACTTTGTTTCAAATATTTTTTTGTTGTTGACACAGTAAACTCTGCATACGTATGACGATATAAAATGAAAAAATTTTTCTTGTAAAATTTAATTTAAACAAATATATGCAATAAGGTGTGAGTTTTCGGTTCATCTACAAAGCCATACATTCTATTGTCTAGGAATTCGTTATATTCTTCACTTTTTCTTCTGGAGAAGTGTTTCTTTTTTTTTTATTATTTTGGGACAATTATCAATTTAGTTTGTGTTTTGTTTCAACAAGCAAGTCGTTGCAAATCTTCTAGATTAAGAAAATATTTTTCCACAGTTACAGTTTATTGCCTGTCTCTTCTGAATAGATCAATCAATCTCATCCACATTTTTCTAGCTAATAGTTGTCATTGATATCTACTTTTAAGAATCATCAGGATCATAAATTCGATCATTCGATTTTATGGTAATGTAAGATTACCTGATTTTCTCCAATATGTCATTTCTTGAACTCTTGTAAAGACATTCTTTCTCAGGCATTCGCCATCGACGAAATTCAGAAACTCTAAGATATTATCAGTTAAATCTTCTAATCTTAAATAAATATATTTCTCCTGAATAATTGAAAATTCAGATAAAATTAGAATTGACTTGTATCACAAATATTCACTCTATTCGTTAATTAACCTTAAGAAAATCTTATATTTTGTGTTTGAATATTTGGAATATAAATATTTCAAAAGTTATTCAAAAGAAAAAGAGAACTTTGCAAGGTCACGATCTGTAAAATGATAATGCTGTAATCTTGCAGAACGCTGGTAGAAGTAGTTAATAGTTATGTCATTGGTTGCTTTAAAAACTATGCATTGAAAACAAAAACAAAAAAAAACATGTCTGTTAACTCCTACTGAAGTATTCGCTAGTTAAAGAAACATTTGAATCATTAGCCTTAATAGTTATTTCCATACAATGTAGTATTTATACACAAATTTTTTGATTGTTAGTAAATTTAGCAATAAAAATCTTGCACAAACTGTTCAAATTCTTCTGAAAAATCATGATTTTTACAAATTTACTTATGCGCTCATAAAAAAATGTGTTTTTTCTTAACTACTGTTTCCTCGTACATTGAGATAAGTCCAGTGAGTGATAAAGTTAATTTCGTCAACTGTTGTCTTTTAAAGAAGACTCATGGTTCCACAGACTATGCATGCCTTTTTCTTTTCATATCGAATATAATTGTTGTTGCTCTTTTCAAGGAACTATTGCCTTTAGTCAATTACTTTTTAGTTAAAGAAAAGCATCAAATTTTGATAGCATTTGATTTCAATATTTTCGAAGTAAATCATCAGTTGAGAAGAAAGTTAGGAAATTTAGAAGACTTTCACTTTGATCTGATTATCTATAGATGACTAAATCAATTTGTTTGATCTGCCTCCTCTATTTCTTTTTTCATAGATCTTTTAAAGTTCTACAAAAGATATCTTTTTCTCTATTGCATTCATGTTATCAATTTTGAGTGAATAATTTCATCCTATATTTTTGAGAAAAATTGTTTTTTGATAACATCAGTATGTGTTTCACCTCTGCAAATGTTTTATAGGAGACTTATCATTTCAATGGAATAATATTCATTTATCTAGCATCTTCTATTGAATTTTAAAAAGAACACTAAGATAATTTTAATTAAAGCTGCAAAAATCGTCGAAAAATATATCCAAGCAAGTAGGATATGAGACAACAAAATTTCAAAACAGGAAACTTTTCAAACATAAGATTGTCAATATAAATACCTTTAGAAATATAAAGAATGTTACAAAATTAAAATGATAATCATCTAATATGATGAATATTATTCCATTGAAACGATAAATTTTGTATTAAATCTATTCAGATAAAAACACATAAAGCTGTTATGAAAAAAATTCTTCTCAATGAAATGTAAGATGAAATTAGTTATTGGAGATTCGTACGATAGGAAAATAACATTGGACTAAATTGATGCATTCTACAAAATTATATATTTCAATCAATGAACAGTTTATAAATTCATTGTCTTCTTAGATTAACTTGTCATATATGTTTATCTACATCAAAATGGTAATGAGACAAATGCTTGTAAGGTTTCTTACATCAAACTATCAGCTGTAACTGAGAGTTTCTACACTGAAAAAACTGATTTTGGTGTGGGTGAGTTTGGATGAGGTCAGAAAGAAGAGATTCACCCACATCCCACAAAAAAGCTTATCAAACTCGTGAGAATGTGCGTAGGGCACATCTGAAATTCATTTTTCTTTGACTTCGTGTGGAAGATGCAAGAACAAAAATAAATGGTAATTAAATGACTTAGTATTTTAGTGACCATTGATATTTCGCATCTTATATGCATATACACGTTAATTATCGTTTTGTGTAAATTAAGTTTATCCATGAAAGAGTCTCGAAGGTTTATATATACAAAATAAAAAGAACAACAATGTTCTAATAAAAGGATATGCAATTAATATTCGTTATCAATCAATGTCCAACTTCATTTATTAATAAGAGATAAATTAGATTTTAAAAAATAACTATGAACATATATGAGGATTGGTGCACCGACAGTTGAGCCTCCGACAGATGAGCCCCGACAGTTGAGCCCCGACAAATGAGCCCTCGACAGTTGAGCCTACCGACAGTTGAGCCTACCGACAGTTGAGCTCCCGACAAATGAGCTCCCGACATTTGAGCCTCAAAAAATTGAAATTTCATCGATTAAATATAGAACACACGAAATTATTATTGAATCGCTTAATTCACTTGAAACTAGTGCACGGAAACATGAGACATCT
>CAJNOP010004240.1:0-10899 GCA_905250075.1 Rotaria sp. Silwood1 | reverse complement strand
CTATTATACAAAAGAATCAACGACCTATTAGTCTTTTACGTTTTGTAACTCGACTAGATGGTCGACATTTACTGTCAAAGATGAGTAGTGATGCTGAATTACAATCGAAGGCTTTGACTCTATTTTCGGAAGATTCAGAATCTTTTGACATGGCACAAATCATATATGATTCCGATAATGAAAATCACAATGATGATCACGATGTCGAATATCCCGGTGCTGTTACTACCGCAATGACCGAACAACAACCAATTGAGCATGATCTCGATGATATTCGTCAAAAGACATTGGAACATAATCGACAACAACTTAAAGGAATTCAATTTGCAAATGCAGGTGATGGAAACTTAAAAGTAGTAAATAGTTACGCAGTTACTTCAAATACGTGTACTCTTATTTAAATATGTACTTTTATTTGTCTATCCTACTCCGCGATGTTAAACATTCAGAAACCAATTAAACGTCCTCGTTATCTTTCGATAAATCGACAACATCATAAATTCATATCAATTTGAAAGCTCAATTATTAAGTCAAAGGATTGAAAAAGATTTAAGCAGTTTAGTTTCAAGGTATTACTAGATTAAATGAATTCAGATTTATTTTTTTGAAAAATTAATTTGACAGAATACTATACTGTAAGATTAATAAAATACATAAAGTCACAAATAATCAAGTTGATTTCTATTTCAAATATCAAGACTTTTGTGCGATCATGATTCTTTCGAACTTGCCGGAGAATGATTTCGTACAAAATCTAATTTCAAGAACTTTCAAAGCTTCTTGAACTGACAACTAACTGTAGCGTCAATTCTATCGATCTGTAATAGATGTACGATCCGAAAGCTTTGTACAATTCTCGAAACCAGAACAAATCATTATATTCAATTGATCGATATGTCGATATCGAAAGACATTTTAGCATTTTCTATCATGTTACTCTTGTCTCTGAAATGTTGAACGTCGCGAAATAGGATTACCGTGCTAGTTAACAGTTAATTACAACCTCATCAAATAATCTAATCTCAATATGATATCTCAATAGGTTTTTTTTGTGAATCAATTTTACTCTATTATCAAAATAATAAATATTTATTATATACAATATACACAGTTCACATGCTTTATCTACCGCATGTGATTAGATAAAACAAGATTACATAGGTACCATGGGCATGGCATTCATACATGCTCGTAACCGATTGGCTATTTTAATAGTTATATTATCTATTTGTCAAAGATTTCTTATCCAATATTGCTATTTTCTAATTTATTCTTAAGAATTGATCCTGTTCAGTTATAGTCGAATTTGATTTTTTTAGATGTGTATTACAATGAATATCTTAATACTAATTTTAGTATAAATTTTGAGACAGAAAAAAAAGAAGTTTTTTTTAGACAGGTGTATATAAAGTAGAGTAAGATTTTCACTATGTGAAAAGCCTATCGGTGTTCATCGGAGGAAACTACGATAAGATGAGCTTGATTTATGTGAAAAAAATAATCCAGACATTGATTTGATAAATAATGAATGATGATGATCTTATGTTTTTTTTAAGATAAAACTAGACTCAAAGAAATATATCTAAATAAAACTACTTCATATGATAAGTAGCAGTTTAATCTATATGTATCAGCAAACATATTATCATTTTCAAACTTACTTCTGAATTCAAAGAACTTAAAAATTTCAATCTTGATTATTCAAATTTAATATTCTAATTCACTTTCTCATGTGAAATAATATGTTGCGCTCGGCTACAGCTACAATGCGGACACTTTTTTTAACCAATTAAGGTAAAATGTCCGCAAAGCAGAATCATGGGGTATAGACAAAAATAACCGCATTTTGAAAATTGTCCGCAAAGCAGAATCGAGGCAGAGAATGAAAATGTCCGCATTATAGAATCAAGAAAAAATTTATTATGTGAAGAAAGAGAAAGATACAAGTAGTACGAGATGATTCAACATTCAACTATGCTTTGGTTCATAATCTTCGTCATCTTTGTCAGATGTATCCAATATGTGAATGTATCGGTAACAAAGAGAACGTAGTCTTTTTTGATAACCATCTAAATCTAGTAGACCATTTAAATAATCTTCTTTTGCTTGTACTAAAATATTTTCATTATTAACTGAAGTTAGCCTTTTTGGACGAGTTGTTCGTTGTTGTGCGTGTTCCGGTTCTAATCGAATCATTACTGATTATCGTCGATAGAATCGATTTGTCTGTACTAATTTTCTTACTATTTCTACTTTTTTTTTGATTCTATAATGCGGACATTTTCATTCTCTGCCTCGATTCTGCTTTGCGGACAATTTTCAAAATGCGGTCATTTTTGTCTATACTCCCTGATTCTCCTTTGCGGACACATTTTTCCTCCAATTAAGAAAAATCGCCCGCAATCAAGCAGACACGGTTGCGCTCATTTTCAACTTTTATTTTAAAACAAAACAACGAGTTATTCGTTGACGTTCCGTTGAATTCGACCCAATTACACGGTTATAATAATAATTTGATTTTAATGCAATTGTTTATTACTTATAATCATCAAATGGATATTTCTTATTCAATAAAAACAATATGAGACTTTTATTTCTACGTTATTGAACAAGAATGAAACAGTTAGATCATCCTTCGCGTGTGAAGCAGATTATGTTGTATAGTTATTGACCAAAATAAAAATTTTCATGCTCGGTAAGATAACAAATATACCTCAAAGGTGAGAAATTGTAGTTTGTAGAATAACTGATCAGTTCTTAGAAGATAAATATTTAATTTACGTTATGTTTGTATAATTTTTTCCAGTAAATCTTTCGTGCTTATTAAGACATATTCATGAGAATGTATAAATTCAAATGCATGTTTATTTTCATGAAGCAATCAGATAATACTTGTTTTTTAAATTCTGAAAATAAAGTTATAATAATTGGGTAAATTTTGAATATGCATTTTAATGGTAGAACAATCAACTGGTTATTAGACGACATACATTCGATTCTCATTCTGCTACTATGACGTTTTCTATTCAGTTTTTGTACGAAATAGAGAATGTCAAATGGACTTGTTCGTTTTAATTCTATGAATATAATTTTATGAACAAGTTTGTTAGCGGGTTCACCTCCCTGTTGTTAGATCTATTTTGATGTTATATAACCTTGATCACTCTTTGTTATTTGTCCTTAAGTTTGACCTTTGATCTAGGTAGTCGATATATATATATATGCACGCTATTCCTTTTCTTTTTGGTTCATTATGTAGCTTAGTTGTCATGTGTGTGTGTAGTGTGATGAATGAAGATGTACGTGTATGTGAGGACATTTCTTTGATTCAGTAAAATAAATGGAAGAAGATTTATAACATCATATTCCCCTAATAAAGTTAAATGATAAAAAATAATTCTTCATAAATTTGTAACCAGCCTTCTCTTACAATAACAAATTATCTACATTCACTGGAACCATCCTCACTTTCAGTAAAAATGTCTTGTTCACCGAATAAAAACTACACTCAATTCATTACTTTTTGCAACATGTATAATTGACTTTCATAAAAATAATACATGTCAAATAAATGAAGTTTCAACAAACGATTCAACTCATGAGATATATTTTTCATTCATACAAATGTCTTAAATATAGATTTTCAGTTGATTTAACGTTTAAGCTTAATTAACTATTTGTTGTGGTGTTTTTGACTAAAATAACTCACCATTATTGTTATACTATTTGAAAGTTCCACCCAAGAGCTACGAATTCAGATGAAATAGATACAAACATATCGAGTTTTTATCTCAAGACTATATATGTAAAGGTATGAATTATGAGCATGAGTATAATGGTATAAGTTAGGAGTTTAGCTATTAAAGTATAGGTATTCATGTGAAGAAAGAAAGCTTTACTATTTACCTCAGCTTTGGTTCTTCATTTTGATCTGCAGTTCTTGATGTAAAGGCACAGTTGTAAAAGTTAGTGTGTATTGTTGTATCCGTCAAAATAAGACTATTTTGGAGCATTAATACTACTAAAAACTAAGTACAAATTCCGTCACACATGACATGACGACACACAGTCGTAGTATTGTTCTGCTAAGAAGTTCATTGACAACTCGTAGACGATTCTATAATCATAATTGTCAATAAACGGACCTTTGCGATCATTGTAATGATTAAACTGAGTAAATTATCTCTTGCGTTAAATGATTTCATAATCATCATATTCAGGTATTAAAAACACATATATTGATTTGAAATAAAAATGATTCGAGTAAGACATTTGACTATATTTTTGATTTCTTTAGTTTTTGAAGGTTATTTTAGACAAATACTTCATTAATTTCACAGATATTTGTCATGTTCAATCGAGTTTACATCTATAACTCATCAGTGTCTATTACTCTAATACACAAGACAGTCTCATTGGATATCTTTTCATTTCAAAAGGTAGATGCTTTTTTTTTCGTGATGTTTCAATCGATTGTGACCCTAAAGACAAACTAATGATCTATACAATTGTTCATTTGATCATCTCTTTTGCTCAGATACCATTATATTTAGTGAGATTATTCGTATTATTAAATACTGTACATATATCACCTATTTCGATGAATGTCAGGCTAACAACAATGAAAGTGATAATCACTTATTAGAAGTTTTTTAATTATTTGATGAGATTTTGAGTGTCATTCGTAAAGAAATCGAATCATGTGATTATTTTCAATGTTTTCATTTTGTTCCTGAACTTCTGCATGTTATTGG
This sequence comes from Rotaria sp. Silwood1, assembly GCA_905250075.1. Taxonomy (NCBI): domain Eukaryota; kingdom Metazoa; phylum Rotifera; class Eurotatoria; order Philodinida; family Philodinidae; genus Rotaria; species Rotaria sp. Silwood1. The sequence continues at coordinate 6,144 of CAJNOP010004240.1, read as the reverse complement.
TTCAAACTTCGAAACATTACTGATTAATTGACTATGACAAGAATTGTCCGATCATATGTATCAAATTAACTTTGAGATGCTATCTAACGTTGTTTCTTTTAATTATGATTAACAGGTTTTAGTACTTTCTTATGATCGAACATATGTAAACAGATCATGGCGCTAAATAATATCACTTTATCTATGGATCACTCGATGGAAAATGTTCTCTACCGATTGTATTGATATTGAAACTTGATAGATTTATATTTCCATACAGTAAATAAACATCACCGATTTACACTAATCTAAATCAGTTGATATAAACTACTATGACGTTCAATGCAAGCACTTCAATGTCTCAATAATAAGGTTTTATGTAGATATGCTTTTGAAGAAGACATAGTGGATTGCATCATGAATCAGTGCAACTACAAGTGACATAAAATTGTCTATTCATGTGGGTGGACGCTATGGATTAAGATGAACAATGCATTGATACCCATGCATTCCCTTTCATTCATCACCCTCTCCACACACACCCTACCTCAAAACAATATTCATAAACGGTTTCCCTGTCGATAAAGACTTTGAAGAGTCGGTGGTCACTGAAAAAAAATCTAACTGATCGATTGAAGCAAACTAGAAATATTGAGTGTTTTTATCATCTTGTTGTTTATGAACAATCCTGTACAAAAGAAAATTAATGGATTATTTTCATAATAAAACAAAATTTAATTAGATGAATATACATTCACTATGTCAAAAAATAAGGCTACGATAATAACAGCCAGAGATCATCACAGGATAGGGCTGTCCTGATGCCCCTGCCCTGCCCTGCACTGGCATCAGAAAAGGGCAAAAGACTTTGCCCTGAGTTTATAAAAAAAAAGCAATAAAAACTAATTTTAATCAAACTTTTAGGATTTAAATTGTATTATTTTAATGAAATTATTTTATAATCCATCCGTTTCAGTAGATTGAAATTAACTTTTAAAAACTAATAATTAACCGACTAAATAAAATTAATAGATCAAAAATTGATTAGAACTCGAGTGAACTTTATTCTTTTAGTGCATATATCAAGAAGTCTCCATATTATATGTCTTATTCACGGAGTTGAAGAAGTTTATGTACATGAAAAACAATTTTGATGAACGAGCCTAAATTAGCAGTCACTTTTCATTCTCAAAATCTAACTTTGAATCGGTTCCATTGAAACATAGCTGATTTGTTTCTAATACTTTCAAAGAATAGAAAATAATTCTATATTAGAAGAAAATTTGATAGGATGACTTTTAGGTCCAGACTTTTTCTAAAATCTTTTCCCAGAATTCGTTGAACTGTTTTAGACTCAACACATAAAAACCTGATTTTTCAGTGAAATGCCATTGTTTTGTAACTCAGATTGAATTATTCTTGATCAAATTTTTTTTCTCAATCAAAAACAAACGAATATTTTGTGATATTCTTCTGTTTAAAAATGTCTCATTGAGTTTCAAAAAATATTTTCGAAAATCTTTCGCTTCAAAGATAAATTTTAGAATAACGTTAGCTCGAAATAGAAGACCAGTTTTGGAAGAGCACCGTGAATTTCTATTTCTACAATAAAATCCCATTACTTTTTATTCTACGAAGGGTACACAAGTTTAATTTATGTATATTTTAGTTTACAGGTGTAAGAACCAATTACGTAGTATCGTACTTGGAAATATGTTGTGTCCAAGATTTGTTAAATGTTACAGTTATGATTTGGTCAGGTTAGCACTAAAGTAAAGAAGAATGCAGCTTTTAAGTTAGATCTTAGGTAAAGTGCCCATGTAAAAATTCGACAAAAAATTAGATTAAAAGCGATTATTTCTTTTTATTAAAAATTGATTAAAATGGCACGATTCTAATCTGATTTTAATCGAGTTTTTCTAGTTGTAAAGGTAGATTTCTCTGACTCTTTGGATTTCCTAAATTAATTTTAATCGATAAAAAGGCATTAATCAATTAAAAGCCAATAATAATTTTTATCGATTGCAATCAATTTAAAAAAGGTCGCAGAATCAAGGATTTTCGCCTTTGAAACTGCTCATGGAATAAACAAATAAAAAAAATGGTGACTTTCATGTGAAAAACATGAAAAAATTGCATTTTTCACAGTGAAACGGACACAATCATGCATGTATTTGATTTTCATTGACTATACTGAAAATTTTCATCAATCTCATCTCATGATTGCGATTTTTAATCATTGTCATTATGACAATTTTGATTAGAAATTAAAATCATGAGATGAGATTGATGAGAATTTTCGTTTTAATCAATGAAAATCAAATACATGCATGATTATGTCTGTTTCATCATGAAAAATGCCAATTTTTTCATTTTTTTTATTCCCTAAGTGGAAAGATACGATTAAAATCGAGTCACTTTAATCGATTTTTAATCAAAAAACTAATCGATGTTTATTCGATGTCTTGCCAAATTTTATTACATGAGTGTGCTTCATCCATGTCGTGATTACCAAAGCTAAAAAAAAATGAATAGTCTGCTTAAAATAAGAACATATCAATCGAAAACCTGAACGGAAAAAATCTAATAAAATTAAATTTGTTCTTAATTTATTCATAGAGATGCTAACTTTCAGTACGTGATGTTTGATAATGACAAGTCGAATTTAATTGTGACATTCTGTCGAAATAATATATGAAAATACAGATATTCAACTTAACAACAATAGCATAATTTTTCTGAAATGTTTAGATCTTATAATGCGCGGTTTCTGTTCAGTCTGCCCTGCTATGAAGCCAGGGCAGGGCGTGAAAAAATCGCCCTATGACGGTCTCTGATAACAACCTCTTCATTGCAAAGATTGGTAGCCACTAAACTCATTAGATATAAACCTATTAGGTCATACGATCTAGAAAAATATATTTGCCAATGTTAGTGACTACAAAATCGATGCTTTGTCTTATGAAATCAAGAAAAAAAACTTAACAAAACTAAAACATAATCCAGTAATACGTTTATGTTGTTTTTTAACACCATATTGTTAGTCTTTACTTTGTCTGCTATAAAATTGATCTATGTGAAATATAGCAAGCCTTTTTGCCATAATCGTTACATATGCAATAATGAGTTTCAATAATAATGTAGTCCCATATTGCACAAACTAAAATTGTCGACAAAATAAAATTCAAAGATAGAAAGTGTACATTATTATAAAACAACTGGATACATTCACATAAGAATGATTTCAGACAAAAGTTACAATAAATATGGATGGTAGCGGACATCACACACTAAAAGTTGTCGAGGAAAGTTTATCAACTAGAATGAAGGAATTTTTTTTTTAATGACAAATTGATATTTGCATCTGTTCTCACAAATTATTTGAGAGAACTTCAACAGAAAGACGTCAATTTGTTTTTCATTTTATGGATGTTGATAGAACATCCGTTCTAAACTTGCAGAAGACGACTATAAATGCTTTTAAAGAATTATTCTTATTCATACAAAGGCATCAAACTGAGATGATAATACATAGATTGTTGCTTTTAATCTGGTTTATACCAGTTAATACTCATTGTTCACTCTATCGCTCTGATGTTGATCAATGATCTTATCGTACATTTGATTGTTTGCATTCTTATGTAATTGATGGTGACAAAGAAACTGGTGGACGTTACATTCAGAATTCTCATTTAATTCCTTATTGTAGACGACTTGATCATGATGAAGAACAAGAACCAATTTTACATATATATGGTGAAAACATAGCAGAAACAATTACTTTTGAAGAATTGAAGAAACAAGAAGTAACAAGTGATCAGTTACTTGAATGGTTTGCACCTATCGATGTTGCAGAAAAGTATGAAATGAATGGAAATAGTAGAACGAATGTGTTTTATAATTGTTCATCGTCTTGGTTTGGTTCAATGTGTCAATATAAATTTGTCTACAACTTATCTCTATCATTCAATGATATTATTGATATTACTCTGAGCAATGAGAAGAGCATTAGATATAATTTTACCAGTGGAACATGTTATCGATTTTTAACTGATTGTAATAATGGATTATGACCATTTTGTTTCGATTGGCATGAAATTTGTGATGGAAAAATTGATTGTTTGAATGGAACAGATGAACAATGGTGTGATCAATTAGAACTTACTAAATGTAATGATAATGAATATCGATGTCATTATGGTGGTCAATGTATTCCATTAACATTTGCTAGAGATAGCAGATTTAGTATTGATTGTCTTGATGGTAGTGATGAACAAGATTATTTTATGGCTGAAACTCCGTCGATAAACGCACCTTGTTCACTTGTCACGACATTTCGATGTCAAGAACGCATTAGCCGATATCCACGATTATTTCAATGCGGTGATGGACAATATTTGATCAATCTTAATATTCCAACTTATAATTCTTATTGTCGGAATAAAAAAGACAAAGAATTATCTCGAGCTGTGCTTACTTCAATGGATCATATTTCGAACATTAGTTGTCGAAAAGCTTTCTATTGTGCACTTCATTTCAATCGAACAATTAGTTTAAGTAAGGAATTTTTTCCACTGTTCAATATCTCGAGTTTCTAATGTTATGAATGGATTTCTATACTTTGATATCATTAAAGGACTAGTCCGAAAATCAGCGCTAATTGGCTTACTTTCAAGCTTCGACTGAAACCCATATGGTCCTAATGGACATATGACGAAGAGTTATTAGACACTCTTTTCAAGCTAAATCAATTGTCTTTGAGGATCATTTGAAGGCTTCTCAAAAATGATGCCGAGATCCTACATAGAAACATTGCAATACAGATAGTATTTTGTCGATATTGTATTACAGCCCTGATAAATTGAGTTCAGTCTTTCATCATCGGAAAGAGCTTATCATATTGCATAGGACGCTGTAAGAATCTATAATTGACTTCCTTCTATTGGATCGTCACAAGATTACTTTTCATGGTTCATACATGAGCTTGGCAGTAATAATGGAGACTTTAATAAGTCTCGTACAAAAAAGTCAATTTAAAACAGTTTGAAATCGATACTATCCAATAGTTTTTTCTAAGCTCTACAAAATTGGTACTATTGTATTAAACTTCACTGCTTGGTAAGCTACTTCATATATGCATAGAATGCTTATGTGTATCGCAACATCACATATTTTTGACTCATATAGAGTAAACTTTAGCTACAATATTGAGTTTTTCGATCCGACAAATATCATATTTGGAATCAGCCTAATAAATTAAGTCGATCTACACATATTCTCTTATTTTTCAAGAGTTTCCTGTTTACTGGGAAAATTCAGAAGAAACCCTGGCGCTCATAGATACGTTAAAATATTGTTTTCGTAAAAAAATCAGTTTAACTGTGAAAAATTGACTCTAAACTCTTCAAAAGCTGAAAAGGTTCGAAAAAAAATATGGATGAATAGTGAAAATGGAGCTTGCGTGCACTTCGGTTATTTAAATAAATGTCAGTGATAATATACATGAAATGTTCAACAAAAAAAAGTCTACAAAAACATCTGAAATATACATATGTCAACTTAGTTTTTGATGCTGACTACAAATCTTTCGTAGATTTTTCACTTAAATCATTATTTTTCAAACCACAATGTGCTTTATAACAGTCAAAAAGTTATCAAGTCACGTATCGAAAATATTTTGCTTGAGATTTTAGAAGCAACGAGTTTTTTCTGAATTTGGAAAATTCATGGCTTCATAGCTTTTGAAAAATTGATACATACAGATTCACTTCAACAAAAGTTCTAGGATGTTTATTGGTCGATAAGCCAATGGGAGAAATGAAATTTTCTGCTAACATACTATTCATCACGAATGAAATGGCAAATAAATGACACTAATATACGTCTTGAATAGACTAATTCTTTATTATGACTGATAGAGGTGGGTGTGGGTGTGTGAGTGTGTGGGTGTGGGTGAGTATGTGGGTGTGAGTGTGGGTGAGGGTGTGGGTGTGGGTGGTGTGTGGTGTGGCTGTGGCTGTGGCGGTGGCTGTGGCTGTGGCTGTGGGTGTAGGTGTGGGTGTGGATAAAGAGTAGACACACCCACACCCACACCCACCCACTCACACCCACCCACACCTTTATTATGAAATTGACTTTTATGCTGGCAAAAGACATTGTATTTTA
>CAJNOP010004239.1:0-10899 GCA_905250075.1 Rotaria sp. Silwood1 | reverse complement strand
TATCATCATGACAATCATGCATTTTCCTGTAACGAATGATAGTAAAACAACAACATCATTCATTAGTCTTTTTCCAACTAAAAATCCAATAGTAACTCGTAAATGATTATATACTTAGGGGATACCAAAAGTAGTGGCGCCAATATCTCAATTTCTTATAGACCGCATGAGAAAATTTTCTTTTTTTTATGAACACATAGAGCATCTTTCGCTCTATTTTTCTATGCTATTTGATCACTATTCAATTAGTATCATAATAATAAAATTTTGATAAGAACTATTTTTGTGTACAACTTCACTAATATGTCAGGCAGATTATATGGCTACACTGTGCATTTTTTTGGATTTCAGTTTTCGATCACTTGATAGGTTTTATTGAAAAAGAAGATATACCACTCGATACAGCGTGAAAAGCTCTACAATTTTTCAAGAACAGCTTATTTTATATTTCAGATAAAGAACAAGAAAATTTTCTTCATATAACAAAAGATGGTTTTTTCGGGATAGTTGGAGACAATTTTACTTGTTTTTGGAAACAGGAAGTACGCAATTAAAATAAGAGATCTTATGCAAATTGTAGCCCTTGTCACGTTGTATTTTTTAATGTATTTTGTTTTTTTTTTAATAAAAGATACCAGGTGATACAAGGATGAAATAAGAAAAAATCAATTGATCTTGTAGCAGAAAATATGTCGTTTTTGCAAGGTCGAAAATTGATCGCTCAAAATCTTGCTCATTATAATAACAAAAAGTGCAACTATAAAATATGCGATCTTATGTAAATTGTAGAGCTTTTCACGCTACATCTAATGGTATATTTTATTTTTCTGATACAACCTGTAGCCATTTAGTGGGCCTCACATATTGATGAAGTTGTACACAAGGGTGTGGGTGTGGGTGTGGATGTTGATTCAATATTAAACCCACAACAAGTTGCACACCAACACCTACACCCACACCCACACCCTTCACTTAATTTACGATTTATAATAATAATTATTGTGAATTATTGCGTGGACTGCCTTATAGAGACTGATTATATACTCTCCGAAACACGACTATAGAATATGACTTTCGTTCGTACACTATCGATGTAGGCAAGTATGGCTTGTTAATAGAAGAGATTCGAATTACAGAAAAAATATTCTTTTAGTTATGCATGTACTTGAATTTAGTGATCACGGATTTACATTTACAAAGTTTATTAAATCCAACAAAAATTTTACTAAGTTTGCAAATTAAAAATTTAAATTCTTTTGAATTTAAATTTACGAAATTTATTTTTTTAAAATTTTTGTATCCCATTTATATGGAATCAAATTCATTTTAATTGGGTATTTAAACTTTAAAAAAATAAAATTTTGCAAATTTGAATTTTTAAAAGTTAAATTTAAAATAAATTGACGAAAAAATGACACACTTATTTGAACAGAAGCAGCAAAATGAATATCATTTTTCATCATTCATTCAGACGTAAAACAAAATTTATTCGAATCATACATTTGTACGAAACATCTAAATAAGAATAGAATAAACACTTATATCATTCGACTCTTTTAGTTGAACGGTTTGTGTGCATGTCTTCTACTCTTATGTTCTCGTGTTCAAATCTACCTCTTAAATTTATCAAAACTAATGTAAGTTAGCGTTGTAATTCTATGAATTAAAGTGAACGAATACATGGATCACATCTGCAAGTTGAGATCTATGAAGTATTTGGTGGCTTTATTTTTTTTTCTAGCCTCCAAAGTATACGATACCACAGTTTCAGAAACACTGCGAAATGCTTTTGAGAAACAATCGTTTCGCAACGTTTATTTTAGCAGATGTAGAACGCGTTAAACCGGCCAGCCTTAACGCGTTTCACAGCTATGGAAAAACGCGTGTTCAGAACGCGTTTTTTTCCCAGAAATTTACACCATGGAGAATATGGTAGCAACGTCGACTTTGCCTAGAGATACACTTTAATTCTAGTTGATACTCAGACTATCATACTCAGATCTTGTACATCAGGTAGGTCTCATTGAGATATGAAAATCATAAAAGAATACATTTCTTTAAACCTACTCTTGAGATGTGTAGGTGTTATACTGCGACTAAAGTCTATGATGTGGAGTATTTCTTACCGAACTGAATAATGGTTTTTCGAACTAAAACTATTAGACTATAAACAGATCTGTCAGAGAGAAACATAAGTTGAGAAGCTTTCTTACCTAACGTGCAAGAAATCCAAAGATGACTCATATTTCATAAAGAATGTGAGAATTTTTCTATTTTTCAAAATTTGAATATCTCGAAAAGAAAATATTTTTTGTCGAGATGAATTTGTAAAATGTTGGTCAGAGTGAGAAATCTGAATGTTCTACAATATCAAAGACATCTGAAATATATAAATAAAGTTCGGATGGCTCTGCAATAATCATTTGTTCTTATATTGTCAGAGTAAAGCTATTGTAGCTATCATAAAATCAGTTTACTTTTCCACCGAAAAGGTATATCCTGTATCAACGATGAATCGTCAATGTAACCCAAGGAAACAAAAAAAAATCGTCGGCGGCGCAGCTTGTCTATTCAATATTCGCCGAAAAGAAAAAGGCTGTGTTTATTGTTACACATGTATATAAATTCATGGGAGACGGAAAAACGACATTCTCGATCAATATCATCATTGTTCAACTATATTAATTATGAAACGAACGAAACAGCAGGGCAATGACCTAGTTCAATTTTCAAATAGTAATAAAAAACGAAAATTAGAAAATCAAAGTAATATTTCACATTAATATATATTATATTTAATTTTTTGTCTTTTGGTGGTTTCAGTAAAAACAATCAATTCAAACAAGTTAGATATATTTCTTTTTGTCATATACATAAATAATAATTCTTTATAATATATTTGAATATCTTGATCCATATGATATTTATAAAGGTTTTTATAATCTTAATAAACGATTTCAAAATTTAGCTATTAATTCAAATGTTTTAACTAAAATCAACATTTCAACAATATCAATATCAAATTTCGAAGATTATTATCGAACTATTCTTCTACCAAATCGAAATCGAATTAATTTTCTTGATTTATCAAATCCATTTGCGGCTGATATTATTTTCTCGCCACCAGATCATATTTTAAATTTTGTTCATCTTGAAACATTGATTATAGATAATGTAGAAAGTATTAGTTTTTACAAATTCTTTGATTATTTTATGAAATTACCTAATCTTCATTCATTAATTATATCTTTTGGCGAAGGTATTTTGAAAATAGATTATCTTTTTGCTCAAATATTTCGTTTATCAAAATTAAAATATTGTAAAATTAAATATGAAATACAATATTGTGAAGAATTATTTTATTCTTTTACTGAATATATTTCCAGTCCAATAGAATATTTAATAATCAATGCTCCTTTTCCATTTAAAGCATTTCATAATTTGTTATGTTATCTTCCTAAACTTCAACATTTATCAATTGGTTTTCTTCATTTGTTCGGTGATATTCACATCAAATATCAATTATCTCCTATTCAATTAAAATGTTTACGGCATGTTTCTATTTATTTTAGCACGGTATATTTTAATGAATTTGAGAAAATTATCAAAGAGTTTTTTCATCATGTGCAAATTTTACATCTTACGACTTATTATACAGGAACATATTTAGATACTCAACGATGGCAAAAATTAATCGTATATCATATGCCATATTTACGTGTGTTTGATATTAATTGTCAAGATTTTCTAGACTATGATATTTCATGTCATGATGTTGTTACTGAATTTAATTCTTCTTTTTGGATTAAAAATAAATGTTTTTTTGTAAATCAATATGAATGGAACGATCAATCTTTTGGTGGAGTTATAGATTCGTCTGGTCTATATCGGTAAATAGAAATTGATCTATGATACCAAAAGAGATAGAACAGTGATGTCAAAACTTATTTTTCTTTGATAAAAAGAAAACTGTTAAAAGAAAGATTTTCTATTTTCAAATTGTATAATTGTTTTAAACAAAAAAAATTTTAAACAATCATTCTGTAAAAAGAGAATATTTTCATTCCATTGAAAGTAATTATTCATTTTTCATCCTAGATTATTCTTTATTTCATTTTTATTTAGAAGAAAAAAATATAAGTTTCATTGGAAAATAGATGAACTATTGGGTTTGCATCATCAACAAGAAAATCTAAATTCAATCGAGCATATTCATATGAAAACTGATATAAAATCCAATTGTCGAAGATATTTTTCAAATGTTAATCGATTAACTATTGAAACGACTTTTAAAATATCAGATGGTGATTCATTTATAACAAATCTTAATCATATAGTTTCTTTAAAACAACTTACAAAATTAGTTATTAGAACTTTTGATTTAACATTCGAACATATTATTAAATTGTTACTTTTAACACCGAATTTATATACATTAGAATTTTGTGAATCCTCTATGTGGACAATTGATTTAAATGTCATTAAACAAAATATACCTTTTCAATATACATTAACGGAAAATAAAATCGAAAATTTAGTCGTTCGTGGTAAATGTTCATTGAATCAAATTCAATTCATTGTTTACATATTTTCAAAATTAAAAGATCTTAAAATTGGAATCCAAGAAACAGAAATTCGATCAATAATTCGGTATTTATTATCAAAATCCCATAATAAAACACAATATTTATTTTATTTATGTATTTCATTGTCTCAAAAGAATTGGTTAGAAGTAGACGATTTAATTAAATTAGACAATTTACTTAACAATTACTCTATTAAATACATTCGGGACAATTTACATTTATGGTGGTAAAAACTTATTTGCTTACGACTTGTTTTATCTACTTGTTATATACCATCAGAAAAAAAATAGTTAGATTTTGTATTTCTGATATATTGTCACAATAAAAATAATTTTTTTTGAAAAAGTAATTACATATTTTGAAAGCAAGCAAAATTTTCTATCATCTTATATATTTATGTTTTATTTAGTACTTGTTCATTACCAAAATAAATTGAATGTAAGGAAAGCACTTTCATGTCTAGATTCTCACAGACTTTATTTTGTTACTGTCATCGAAATTTTCTTTTTCAAAAAAAAAAGCAATTATAGATTGTAATGCAAGATGAAGTTCTCTATCATTCTATTTATTCATTTTTTTTATCATATTCATTTGTAGAAAGAAAAACTTGAAAATAGTGAACATGTGATCAATTGACAAGTATCCAAAATTGTTGTTTTTCTCTTTATTTTGTAAATGTAGTTATTGTGAAAACAAAGAATGGGGGCGTATAAGGGCCATTCTTGGATCATCGTCAGTTTCCTTTCATTCATGACTTTTCTTGTGCAGAATTTCACGAGGAATAGTTTGATAACGAAATAAAGCTATTTTTGAAGGATCTAGATCCATTTTTGCTCAAAATATTCATATTCACTTTTGTACCATAAATGGGTAATTCATATGTAAAACAGTGCATTGTGTGAATTTTTTCGTAGAAAGACATTTCAAACCGAAAAGACTACATCAACCGACTATCCGTTCTCTAGTCTATCAATGATAAAAATTTCAGTTCGAATGGTTGAACTGTTTCTGAGTTACAATGTCAAACTTGTTTCATATAAGCATGAGAATCAGGTCATTATATTATCATTTCTATTCACAGTTTCCTTAATATTTCGAGAAAGGGATAAGAAAAAATGCGCTTTTAATTGATTCTGAAACCTTGAAGAAAGGGCTACAAAGGGTGTGGGTGTGGATGTGGGTGTCGTGGCAGCTATAGAGCGAATGAAGACCAATACCCACACCCACACCCGTCCAGACCTTGTCTGTCACAGTCTGTGATGGGTCTAGAGCCTGTCTGTCACGGTCTGTGATGGGTCCAGACCCTGTCTGTCACGGTCTGTGATGGGTCTAAAGCCTGTCTGTCACGGTCTGTGGGGGGAGGGTGGGGTCCAAATTTCTACCCCTAAACACTTCAACACTCCTTTCAGATCGTGTTTCACAAAAATAAGTTTGGCACCACTTGCACAACTCAAGGAAAGCCCAAAATACTGCTATCTCAGAATGTCGAATTTCTTGAGATTTGAAAGGTTTTTGATTTATAGGATTTCTGTTATCTTAGATATGAATCATCAAAGTTAGATAAATTTGTAGCCTATACTATCCTCTATCTAATGAAATGTGCCCGATCTCAAACGGTCCAACCATTCGTGAGAAAATGTCAAAATACTGAACACACCCATTTTTAGCTACTTTTTAGGGTCAATTTTGACCAACTTACATGTTTTAGCTCGCATTTTTCATAGATAAGACCAAATGCGTTAATATTTTGGATTTAAATATAGTTTACCTAGACCTATCATTTAAGAAAAAAAAATCGAAAAAAAATTCTTTTTCCCTGGCGACGAAAGGTGGTCCTCTCGCGGACTCTCTCTTAAGTGCTGACGACATGAATATTAAAGTAAATATTCTGAAATTAATAGCCTTTATTTATTTCATTTACAAGAGAGTCTTCCTTGAACGACACAGTTTAATTCTGTTGATTTAGAAACTAGAAACGTGTAGATAGGCGAAAACTTAGATTTTATCAAATGAAACCCAACAAGAGACTCCCAATCTTGAAAGAAAAATCTCCTAATTTTGAAAAAAATTATCCTGACGAACTCCTGATTTTCAGCAAGAAAACTACTAATTTTTAAAATTACGATTTAGCATTCCTGCTTGTAAGTCTTTTCTATTTAATTTGTTTACTATAGGAATAAGAGATGAAACGATAGCTAATATATGACAAACTGAAAAAAATATTTTCTTTAGAGCAGGAAAAAGTCTATTTTTTGTCAGAGTGGAAACGGGAAGAAAAAAAAAGAATTGTAAATGGAAGAAGGAGAGAGAAACTACCATTCGACTTTATTTGTAGCAGCAATAATATACATTTATTAATTTTTGTTTATGGAGAAAAAAAGTATCGTACTATTCTTTAAGGCAATTATGAGGTAAGTTTTCATGGTACGAACAGTATCAAGAATGCTCCAAGTGCTTAATGTAAAATCAATTGTCAAATTTATCGATTTATCATTGATTACAATTTGAAATCAACAACGACGATAATCTTAAACTAAAAGAATACAATGAGACAAAAGAAATAGTATAGAAAAAAACTAGATTAAAGATTTCTTTCAAGTGATTTCGAACATTAAAATGAAGCAGTTTAATTTACATCAGTTTATGAGAAAGTAAAATTTAATTGTGATTCATTTCTCTGGTATTTCTAATATCATTAGAATGAATCAACAGAAATGCAGTAATGACGTTTTATCATTCATCAATAGATATCAGAGATGTCCATCGCGCCGCTGCCGCGATGGCCTGTGGCGGCAGCGGCAGCGGCGCGGTAGCGGTAGATTTTTTAAAAACCATCGCGGCAGCGGCGCGGTAGCGGCAGGTTTTTTAAAAGACCATCGCGGCAGCGGCAGGATTTTTTTGGGGAACATTGAAAAACTGCATGAATTTAATAGAATTTCAGGGTTTACAAATGAAACACCCCGGGACTGAATGAATCTGATGGACTAGTACCAATATCTCTGGTCAAATATAGTCGCAGCAGTGAAATTAGAAACACTTTTTTGTAAACCGCTGCGGCAGCGGCGCGGCGGCGGCACGTTTATTTTATAATTCATCGCGGCAGCGGCGCGGCAGCGGCGCGGCAACGTTTTTTTTATAAGCCATCGCGGCGCGGCAGCGCCGCGGCAACATTTTTTTATAAACCGTCGCGGCGCGGCTGCGGTGCGGCAGCTTTTTTTTTCTAAGGCCGCAGCGCGGCAGCGGCAGATTTTCAGCCGCGATGGACATCTCTGATAGATATTCATATTAAAATTAGAAGAATAAAAAAGCCCTAAATATTTGTACACTAAAAGATAAAATAAGATTAAGATTATTTTTATTCTTATTGAATATTTCACCATTTTTTCTATTTCATTAAATATATGACGATGACAACCAATTTGGCAAATGAAGAAATTCAGCATCTCAATATTTATTTTTCTTCTAACTTTTTCCAAATTACTTTTTTTAATTTCAACTAAGACACTGCTATATACTTCAAGTTGACTGGCATAAAATGGAAAAATATTTATTCATCTCTCCAACTTTGTCATATACTAAATTGCTTTTTATTTCCTGTTTCTAGAAAACTATTGTTGCATAACCTTTGAGAATAATATAAGATCCATCTTTTTAGTTTCTCTTGTTGAGAGACACTTACGTTTGCAAAACAATCTTCTATTACTTTTTCCAGGAATAAACACTGCATTTATGAGAGTAAAAGTTTTTTTTATTCCGATGTCGTACTTTTAGTTATAAACAAAGCGGAAGTATGTAAGTCGTTAGATATTCGAGAAGAAATTTTTTGTGCATGCATATGGCACACATATACTTTTTAAAAATAATTGGAATATTTGGACGACTTATCAGGTATCGGCGAATTTCAATAGACAGGTGACAAAATTTGATTGAAATGAAAAGATATTGGAATTTTTTTGGGATTTATATACCGAAGATTTATTAAAATATGTCAATTGTAATGATACTTCAACATGCGTACATTGACACTTCCTAACAAACCATGATGAATTCTACTCAATTTTTTAGGAACTTCTTGAAAAGTGTTAATACAGTCCACACACACTAAAAGCATACCCTACGAAATTTTTGTTTTTTATTAATATACATTTTTTTCTATTAACTTATTATATATGTAAACAAGAAAGCTCAGGATGCGCTGCATCTTTTAGTATATTTATATTGACCACAAATGTAGTTTAAAGTAGAAAAAGTATATTGGCAGAAAAAGTGACTTTTTCTTCTCATTAGTATACTTTTTCTACTTTAAACTACATTTAATGGTCAATTGACATTAATAAAAAACCAAAAATTCGAAGGGTATACTTTCAATGTGCGTGGACTGTAGATCTCGATACCTACTGCCAAAACCAACAAGTGAGCATATAAGATGTAGTCTGGTTCTCAACCTATCCTTTGATCTATCGAAATAGTTTCTGTGAAAACAAAGATTTTTCACCCTTGTCCTTCTCTTCTTATCATGGATGCTCGTCGTTCGATTTCGTTCGATCTTAGTTGCACAACATTTCTCAACTGTCATGTAGCTCTGTGCTCATTAGAAGATGTCCTTCCAACTCACTGATTCCCATCTTTAGAACATTTTGGACAACTTGTTTTTCAAAGCTCTGAACGGTCTAACTACGACCCCTGAGTGTGTTTCGAGAAAAAGTATATTTACAAGTAATATATATCAGCACTGCATGTTGATTTACTAGCCCCTAGACTCAGCAGTTGTGCGATTCTAAGAGTTCAGAACTCTTCAGGAACTCTGAACTCTCAAACGGGTAAAAACAGGGAAAAACTAGCAAGCATTCTAAGACTTTCGTGAACTCATGGAACTCCTAGAATCCTCGGAACCGATAGAACCGTTAGAACTCTTACTACCCTTGCAACCCTTAGAAATGATAAAATTCATAAAAGTCTTGGTACTGATGCAAGTCTAAGAATCCTACAAACTCTTGGAAATCTAAAAAGCATTGAAGTTTCTGTAAGTAGGAGGGTATATCTGGGTTTCTGATTTTGGTGACGGTGAGGGTGAAGATGAAGATGATAAATGCGTTTCTGATCCATGTCTGATACCCACATCACCAGTGACAGTCTCATACTAACAGTCGCATCACTTACTGACAGCCGCAGATCCACACCCACTTACTGTAGCAGCATACTCCTCCCAAATGGAGTTTCTGGCTGTGGGTGTGAAGGTATCTGTAGATTTTGGAGTGTGAATGGGTACAGGTAGATATCAGTCTTAATGTGAGTGTAGCCTATGATGATAGCCATGCAGCCGCACAAGTACGTCCACAAATGCACTTGCCCTATTCACATCCATACAGACATCCACCCACACCACCTACCGTCTTTTAGGATCGGACCACTACTGTCTGTAATGATGGGATGTTTGTAATGTTCTTTGACCCGTTACTATATGTTTGTAATGGAAAGGGGGAGCCGCAAAACCTCTCAAATGAAAACTTACAATGATTATGTTCTTGTAAAATACACGTGGATTCCACAAAATACAAAAGACATCAACAATAATTGACATCTATCTTTATGAGAATAAAGTCTAAACTTAAATAGTTTTTCACTAAAATGATCAGCACAAAAATACCTACAAGTCCTGAAAGCCTCACTGAATTTGCACGTGGTCATTGGATGGGCCTGACAATATTCAGTGAATATACTTAAATATAAATAAATCTTATGCTTTCCCTTTTTATGTCTAAACAGTTAATAGTTTGAAATTCGAATATCTCAGTCTATGTGCGCCATATTTTAAATTTATTAGTTTGAGAATGAAAGCTTTATTTTGACCCGAATAAGTGTATTCTCTCTCACTTACAATATACTAGATCCCTCCACTGTCAGATGTGTTTATTTATGATCGCTCCATCTCAATAAACTGCTAACTTGGATCGAATACGACTGGATGTTGTCAAACTTGATTGAAATTTAGTGAAAATGCTGGATTGTTCAGCCGATTTCGATCAATACGGTAGTTGCATCATATAGAGTAATCAAAGAATACATAGATCTTACTAAAAGAGTTGACACAAGTTAGCGATTAAAAGTAATACAAATAATCAATATTTATTGTCAGAAAACAGAAATTGTTGTACTCCAAGTTGATAATATTGCTTAATGAGGTCTAGTATGTTTTTCTATCACTCTATTGATCTCAAATTCCGAATATATTTCGAGACTTAAGTGGGAGATGACGATCAACTTTCTTGCCATCAATTATTTATCCTTAAGGAAGACGTGAACCAAACTAAAG
>CAJNOP010004238.1:0-10900 GCA_905250075.1 Rotaria sp. Silwood1 | reverse complement strand
GAGAAAGACTTCCTCTATCCAGTCGTATATATATTATCAAATTCTGTTGCGTACCGTGGTAGAAATTTGAATTGAAAAAAATCATGCATGTTACATTTTTTTAAGGGATACTCGTATACTATAATCTAAATCATATTGAACCAACACAGAACCTAATCCAACCATTTATATACCGTTTGATAGCTCCCATTATCTACCTTCATAATCTATGTCAATCTTCTCTATACTTGAGTTATAATGTGTCTTATAATAGTTTGAAAAAAAATAATTCTATATATTTTTGATCATGTCATTTGAAAGGAACATTTATCGGTTCATGTTTAGAAT
This sequence comes from Rotaria sp. Silwood1, assembly GCA_905250075.1. NCBI lineage: Eukaryota > Metazoa > Rotifera > Eurotatoria > Philodinida > Philodinidae > Rotaria > Rotaria sp. Silwood1. The sequence continues at coordinate 10,573 of CAJNOP010004238.1, read as the reverse complement.
TCTGAAAAATATATTATAACTATACTAAATTGTAGAGATTTGTTTGCTTTACAAAATAATATGTAGAACACATCTGCTCGATTTTATTTAGTACACTTATTAGTACCGTACTAATACATTATAATATAGAAATTGCATATATCACATATAATCAGAGCGTTTTAGAATTTATTTTATTGTCAATGCTTGAATAATTTCTATTACAAATATGACGACTACACAAAAAAACTTCTCCAAAGTATAGCCTTGCTGCAAAAGTAGGGTGCTGCAGAGACAATTCACTAAAACCTCGATATCTTCGCAGAAACATGCCATGGGCCGGAACCTTGTTAGAGTTCTCTTAGTCTCACTGAGTTCTACTCATAGCTAAAATATGGGCTTGAACAGCATCCGGCAATTGAATATGTTCCCTCGTTAGAATCTTTATTGAAGAGGTTTTTCTGTGTGGTTGTCATATTTGTAATAGAAATTATTCAAGCATTGACAATAAAATAAATTCTAAAACGCTCTGATTATATGTGATATATGCAATTTCTATATTATAATGTATTAGTACGGTACTAATAAGTGTACTAAATAAAATCGAGCAGATGTGTTCTACATATTATTTTGTAAAGCAAACAAATCTCTACAATTTAGTATAGTTATAATATATTTTTCAGAATTCTAAACATGAACCGATAAATGTTCCTTTCAAATGACATGATCAAAAATATATAGAATTATTTTTTTTCAAACTATTATAAGACACATTATAACTCAAGTATAGAGAAGATTGACATAGATTATGAAGGTAGATAATGGGAGCTATCAAACGGTATATAAATGGTTGGATTAGGTTCTGTGTTGGTTCAATATGATTTAGATTATAGTATACGAGTATCCCTTAAAAAAATGTAACATGCATGATTTTTTTCAATTCAAATTTCTACCACGGTACGCAACAGAATTTGATAATATATATACGACTGGATAGAGGAAGTCTTTCTCTACAAACCTACATATATCCCGTTCTATAGTCAAATCCTTATAGTCGCCTTTATTCTTATTATATGATTTGATTTTGTCCTTAATGATAATGGCAAATAAACTTCTAATGAATCCTTTTTTTATGTCTAGATACTTTTGAAAAGTCTTTAAAGGAATCTCCGTCTGATCAATTAGATGGAAATCATTTGAACAAAAGCTTTGTTCCTGTTGCTCGTTGGCGACCTAAATCTACAAAGAATGATAATAAAAAACCTGAATGTCTTTGGATAAATCGTATTGATTCATATTCAACAATGTTTGAAGCTACAAACTATGTTGATTCTGTCAAAAATGTTTTACCATGCAATGAGAATGATGCAGCAAATTTATCAAAATATGAGTACGAAGTAAATTATGATGAAGAACACCTTTTTCGTTGTTGAGATAAGAAGAAGACGAAAAGTTTCAAGAAGTATAAAACACAGACACATTAGATTGATATGCTCGTCATGATTAACTTTCTTCTGCTTTATGGAATTTTTATTATCTCTGGTTTAACCAGTGCACAAAAACAAACAAAATCATGTGAAGTATGCATTATTGATTCATTTTGTACAGATGATACAATCTATTTTAATATTTCAATATCAAAATATTGTCAAAATCCTTTGAAAACATCTTTTACGCACTATACAGATATTGATTCAAAACCTCATCATATTAATCAAATAATTAATTGTAACAATTGCCACATAAATATTCCAATAGAATCTGTTCACGATGCTTGGGATTATACATTAAGACTTGTATTTCCTGAATCATCCAAAACTTGTCCGACACAATATACTGCTCATTGTGGAGGAACAGTATCATACTTAATTTGGTTTATTACAGGTGGTCTTTCAGCTTTATTCATTATACTTGGTGGTCTACTATGTTGTATAAAACATGAACGTAATCGTAAAAAATCTTGTTCAAGTAAAAAAAAACAAGTGAAAGTCTCAATAATAAATGTCTAGATTAATTGCTTACGAAGGAACCTCTTCAGATATTCAGTTCCGATTTCAATGACTTTTTGCCTACAGATATTATATCGTATTCTAATAATAATCGTAAAAAGATTTCTGTTCCAGTTTATATTTGACTTCATAATCGAATTTTTAATATGTCTATTCTTTGAACATCTAGATTTACGCAAATGTCGTTTTACCAATTGTGATTTGAACCTTTATGCACATAGCGAACATAATTAAACTAGTTTCCATAAAAAATTCACAAGTTTTGAACGAAACCTGTTCGAGATATGATGCTTTGAAAAAAATGCGCGCGGTGGACACTATCCATAGAAATAGTTCTATGTCTTGAAAGTTCCATATCTCGAAAACACTTTTGTTCAAAACTTGTGAATTTAAAAAAAAAAGCTAGCCTGGTTGAGTTCTCTATATCTACGTATATGCTGCTCAACAAAAAACTTTTGTTAAATAAGCTGATCACTTTTTGAAAATATCATATCGAAACTTGTTTCAATATTTTTTTTTTCGTTATATCTATAAAAGTGTAGATGGCATTTCAAATTTAATAGAGATTTAACATTCGAAGAAGACATATAAATAGAAACAATCAATCATCATTATTCAATCAATACATTATGAAAATCAAAAGAATATTTAAAGATTTGACCATACTTATTTCATTTGAATTACATTGATCAACATAATCTATCTATAGTTGATTATTAAATAGAATTAAACAATTTAACTCATTGTGATTAACTATGTAAACTATTTGAAAGAAACATTTAAATAGAGTTTCATAAATTGCTCATTAAAATGATAATTTTCATTCGATTTTAGAATTTTCTATCAGTTTTCGCTCTTTTCTCTTTTAATGAAAGATGCAGTATTAGTTTTCATTTGAAGCTTGTGTTTCGATATATAAAGCATCTGATGAGATGTATTCAGAAAAACAAGATCAAGCAAAAAAAAACATTAAAACGTTCCTTTTTGAATGTTATATTGTTTTGCAAGTGTTTCCATCATATGTTTATCGATATTGATTCCATTTTCTGTCAATTCGAGTAACTTTTTAATAAAATCATTGGTTTGTTCTTGTTTTTGTTGTTTATCCTTAAAAAAGAAAAAAAAAAGAAACGATTAATGATTGAATTTGACGATCGATTAGTTTTAAATTTGAAATAAAACAGGATATTTTTATAATTAGGAAAAGGTTAATAAATAAAAATCAATTCTTATTTTCGCAATAGATCTGACAAGGCTGATCCTTACATTCACTTTTTCTGCCATTCGTTGTTTTTTTTGTAATGATAACTGAGAATGAGTAATCAGCCAACGTACGATATATATACACTGTTCAGACAAACACAAACAGCGAACAATAGGATCTCTATTTTTTTTTCCTTCTATATATTTCGCTTCCTTGGGGCTAAGCTGGATGCTACCAAGCGGGTCCACAGGTTGCGGATAGTGGAACGGCCATTAGTATAATGGTTAGCTGCGAATAAGAGCAAACAATTGCTCAAATAAGCAGTCCCGGACAATACTCAGCCTTCTTGCCAACAGGGTGTGGTGGAGTTTTGACTGGCCCTAAAACCCCTATAAAATGCCACAGAAACCCAAAGACGACAGGATGATAGGGCGAGTATAGGCCGCCAGAAACAAGGTTCCTCCCGAACCAAGCTTCAAAAGCCTTAGCCAGGGTAGGTGGAGCTCTCCAGCCTTAAATGGTAGTCCACCCAAGAGAAGGAAAACTCTGATTCAAAAACCAAGGGTAGATGAGGCTCTTAGCCATGATAGGCAACTCATCTAGGAGAGAAAACTCAGATGACAAACACTCACCAACCCGCCTAGCCAGCGTGGTGTTTTATTGGCTACACAACCCCCCATGAAAACACAAACACAAAAAATTGATGCCAGCTCGGTCGTCGCCCGAATTAACAAGGACCGCGTTTGTGATTTCGGCAATGGGTCACAAATGATAAATATGCTACAGATGCCAACCAACAACAAAAACAACAAACCAAACAAAAGAAATAAACAAAGCCACAAATCTCCAAATTTATTAAATATGCATATATGCACCTACAACATAAGAACTTTCACAGAAGAAGAAAAAAGAAAAGAATTTGAAGAAGAAATATCAAAAATAAAATGGGATGTAATAGGATTAAGTGGAAAAAAATGTAAGGGCGAGCATCTAATAAAACTAAAAAGTGGTCACACACTTTACACATGTGGAAACGCCAATAACAGCAAAAATGGCGTAGGATTCGTAATAAATAAAAAGATTACAAACCAAATAATCAGTATAAAAGCATAAACGACAGACTGGCTCAACTCATTCTAAAAATAAATCAAAGATATAAAATGAAAATAATCCAAGTTTATGCACCAACAACAAGCCATGATGATCAAGAAGTCATCGAAATCTATCATGAGATCGAAAACTTACTAAATGAGGACAAAACTTATTTCACCATTATAATGGGCGATTTCAATGCGAAAATTGGAAAAAAAGAAAATGATAAAGAAATAGCTATGGGAGAATTTGGAATAGGAAACAGAAATGATAGAGGCAAAATGCTAATTGACTTCGCACTAAAAAACAACCTACAAATAACAAACAGTTTCTTCTACAAAAAAACCCATAGAAAATGGACCTGGAAAGGACCAAACAATTCTGTGAAAAATGAAATTGATTTCATTTTAACTAATAAAAGACACATCTTCAAAAATGTTGAGATTCTAAACTCAATCAAAACAGGAAGCGACCACAGAATGGTTAGAAGTAAAATAAATATAAATACTAAAATTGAAAGAAGAAAATTATTCGTTACAAAGGAGGCACAGATAAACAATGACATACTCAAAATAAAAAGAAAAGAGTTTGAAATCAAAATTGATCAAATGATAAAAACACAAATAAACACCAAAAATATGAACTTGAATGAAATGAATCAGACTCTAACGAAAATAATTGTTAATACTGCAGAAAAACTTGCAAAGGAATCACCTAAAACTCAAAATACTTTCAGATTAGCAGATGAAACACGAAAATTAATTGAGAAAAGAAGAAAACTAAATACAAATACAAATATAAATCATATTGAATTAATAGAACTAAACAAAACAATGAAGAAAAAAATACGATCAGAAAAAACGAAGTCACAACACAAAAATCATCCAAAATACAATTGAAAATAATAAAAGCTTAAAAAGAGCTTGGAAAAATATCGCCATTGGACAAAACCAAATTATCTCCTTAAAAGATAAAGATGGAAATATTTTGTATGATAGATATAAAATGAGTAATAGAATCAAGGAATTCTATGAGGAACTATACAACACAAAGATATCAAATAAGACAAACAAAATACAAAACAACTATGAACAAGAAAACGACATCCCTGATATAATATTAGGAGAAATAGAAATGGCACTTAAAGCAATGCCAAATAACAAGACTCCAGGTCCAGACCGCATCACTACCGACATGATAAAAAATGGAGGAACAAACGCCCTAAAAACTATTCAAGAACTTTTTAACAAATGTTTGAAAGAAAAGAAAATACCACAAGATTGGAACAATGCAAATGCTATTCTCATATACAAAAAAGGAGATCATACTGACCTAAAAAATTACAGACCAATTAGCCTCCTCTCACATCTATATAAACTATTTACAAAAATTTTAACCAATAGGCTAAAAAACAAACTAGAAAAAATAGAAGATAGAGAACAAGCAGGTTTTAAAAAAGGATTCTCTACTATAGATCACATCCACACTCTAAACCAAATTTTGGAAAAAACAAAGGAATTTAATTTACCACTCTGTATGGCATTCATAGATTATGAAAAGGCTTTTGACACTTTGGAAAAACCAGCAATCATCGAAGCATTAAAAAATCAACACATCGAAAAAGGCTATATTGATCTAATTAAATACATATACGATAACGCCAAAACCTCTATAAATTTCCATAATATTGAAACAAATATAAAAATAAATAGAGGAATAAGACAAGGAGATACTATGTCCCCAATCCTCTTCATTACATGCTTAGAAGATGTATTTCGAAGATTAAACTGGGATGAAAAGGGGATAAAAATATGTGGAGAATATCTAAACAATCTAAAATTTGCTGATGACATTGTACTATTTGCAAATGACTTAATAACTCTACAAGAAATGATAGAAGATCTCCATAACGAAAGCATAAAAGCAGGCCTAAAAATCAACATAGATAAAACAAAAATTATGATCAACGACCACATAAAAGATAATAAAATAATAAAATTAAATAACAAAGAAATTGAAAAGACCAACACTTTTGTATATCTAGGTCAAACAATAACATCAAATAGAAATATCGAAATAGAAATCAATAAAAGAATATCACAAGGATGGAGGCAATTTGGTAAATTAAACAAAATATTCAAAGCAGACATTCCACTATCCCTAAAAAAGAAAACATTTGATCAATGTATACTCCCAGCAATGACCTACGGGTCAGAAACGTGGAGCACAACACTAAAATTAGAAAAAAAGCTCGCAATTGCCCAAAGAGCAATGGAAAGAAATATGCTAGAAATAAAAAGAAGAGATAAAATCAAAAACGATCAGATAAGAAAACAAACAAAGCTGATCGATATAACAAAAACAATAAAAAGAAACAAATGGAGATGAGCAGGTCATGTTGCTAGACACCATGACAATAGATGGACCAAGCTTGCCACAGAATGGCAAGTAATAGACGGGAAAAGAAAACCCGGAAGACAAACAACAAGATGGAGAGATGAAATTCTTTCCTTCTTAGGGAACGGCTGGAGCACTCAGGCTCAAAATAGAGATGAGTGGAAAAACATGGGAGAGACCTTCGTCCACACTGTAAACTAGAAAATGAGTTATAGAGTTTAATCGAGGATATTCTAGGAATGCCTATATGAATTCGCCGATGAATTTCTAAATTCTTGAAAATAAGATATTCGAAACATGAAAAATATGAACTTTGATTTTCTAATTAGAAAATCAAGAGTGAATTCATATAGGCATTCCTAGAATTTCGGATTCGATATAGCAATTCGAGCATATTCTAAAAACTAGAAAATCAAATTTGATTTTCATATCATGATGAAGTATCTTTTATTTATTTTATTTCATGAAATAAAATAAATAAATAATTTTACTAAAGGAAAAATTCATTTGATGGAACCATTCATTAATATCATCGTAAATAAACGATTAAATAATCTAATTTAAATATAAATCCATTCAACTTTATTCATTCACTATAATATCATTGTAAATAAATAAATGAATAATTCAACTGAAATAAAAATTCATTTCATTTAATCATTCTTTAATGTCATTGCAGATGGATAAATAAATAAATGAATAATTTAACTAAAATAAAAAACATTTCATTTCAATCATTCATTAATATCATTGTATAAAAATAAATAAATAAATAATTTAACTAAAATAAAAATTCATTTGATTTCGATCATTCTTAATGTCATTTTAAATGAATAATTACATAAATGAATAATTTAACTAAAATAAAAAATCATTTCATTTCAATCATTCATTAATATCATAACACTTCATAAAGAAAATATTGATTAAAAAAATTTTTAGAAATTTTTCTTCTATCTCTTATGAGGAATAAAACTGCATGATTAAAAAATAATTGATTGTGTTCGTCAACACAGTACGGACTAACACAAACTGTAGCTATAGAATAAATTATTAATCTACTCGCTACAGCTGCCGGAAAGAAAATGAATGACTAATGTTGTCGGTTAATTTATATATCCAACTGAACAATAGCCACTACGCAGCTATTGTTTACTTGATTTTCTGTAATATGTGTACGATTTTTCAAATCTTGTGAAATCAGTTGTTGATTTTCCGATTTTTAAAAAATGGATTTTTTCGAAAATCAAATTGAATTTCTATAAATTGAAAAATCAAGCATTTTCGAATTATTCAAAATTCAATGAATAAATCATAAAGCTTTAAAAATGCTTCAGCTTATTTGAGATCGATTTTCCAAAAAGTAGAATTTCAAAAAAATTTACAGTGCAGCAGTGGACGGTACATGGTTGATAAATGATGAAATGATGATTTCGAATAAAAATTAGCCAAAATGAAACAGATCAATACACTCTGTTTACAGTGAAAATTTAACTTTGGTTTGCCATGCCTTGGAAACATGAGGTTGTAGTGAATTTTATAACCTAGCAATTGTAGAGTGAATCGGATTCTACTTATCGTTTCCCAGAACTCAATAATCGCAATACTATCGGATTCTTTTGGATTCATAAAAGCGTCCATTTTAATAGCATATCAAAGAACTCAATTAGTGCCAGACAAATTGCAACTAGGCAGTGAGAAATAGGGAAATGTAGAGAGTCGACAACTTCTATTTCTAAAAGCATCTATGACAGGCATGGAGTGCTCCCTTCTACAGTTAAAATGAAGAATTGATGCCTTTTTTAATTTAACTGGTTGGAATTGCTGCTCAGCTATCACCTGTCAGGTTCGATTTCAACGAAAAAACTATATTTTGTTTCATTTCATTGACATTCAATGGCTTTATGTTACTTAGTCGCGCTCGTAAGTCATAAGGTCGGGTTCTCAGAGTGGTGCACTAGCCCGAAGCCAATGCAACATCATCCGTATATATTCATGTTTTTGTGTTTTGGTATTCTGTGTGGGCAAGCTGTAGAACATCGTCCGCGATGCTCTTAGTATGAGTGACAGAGTATTTCTTACGGAACGTTCTCTCCATGCATACAACAGGGAATGTATGCATTTTTTAGCCTAACTGGTAAGGACGGCAACGCGAATAGCCGGAAATATGTAGTTCCAGTTCCGTAAAGTAGTTCTCGTACTCTTGGTTATGCTGTTGTTCCATCACAATCCTTGGTCCGCCTTGAGAGTCACAAATAGCAATACTCCTAACGGAGTTTATAGAATATCGTGTGGTCCTGAACTTTTTAGGAAGAGTTGATACTAATATGCATAAGGTGGCTATCATTTGCGTTTGGTACAGCAAGCAAAATGAAACCTTAAGTCAGCTACTTGAACACTCAGACTATTTCATACTTCTTGAAATCTACTATCTGTACGATCTTCTGCTTCCTGATATTCCATATTTCAGAGTTTTTCTCTCCATACCATCGAGCTTTCACAAACTGTATATATTAACAATGAGCTCCCGTTTAGAAAACGAGGCAGCAGTTGTAATCAGGATGAAAAATAATGAAAAATCGAGAAACAACAGTAATCCGATTTCTCTCACGATTTAATGTTGATTTCAACTAGATGTAACTTTTTGAGATCATTACCGGGCGAGAAAGTTCACTTATGGTCTGTAATCCTTTGATTGACCGTCATAAAACAATGAAACAGACCTCATTGGCCGGTTAGCTATCGCGGTCCATTGTGTGATTTGATTGTTGTGAAATGAAAAATAATTTACTTTTGTCTAAGATTCAGCAATATCGAGAATGCATTGTTTGTGCTCGACTTATTGACTCTTACGACGATGAGTCAGCTGTTTCTTTATTGATTGGAATGATCAAGAATCTTCAGAACTCATCTCTCTAATGATTCTATGATGTTTCTATTGATGTGACGGTATCACAGTCGAGAAAAACAATGATATTCATAGTGATTCCAGAGTCAGTGGAATCATGTAAAATCACACGGAATCATACGGAATCACGTGGAATCACATAGAATCACATAGAATCACATGGAATCACATGGAATCACGGAATCACGGAATCAGCTTTTCCCCCCTTGTCATATTCACATTTAAACCAGAAAACATCTAATAGTTCATTGACTATTTATAAGAAAAACAAAAAGAAAACCCATAATTTAATAAAGAGTACATTAAAAAAAGCTGAGAAAAAGTATGACAACTAGTGTTTTGCGTGATCGCGAATTTCACGATCACGATCGCGATCACGATCACAATCACGCGTGATCGTGCGTGATTGAGAACTTTTTCCGTCGTCGTGATCGTGATCGTGCGTGATTAGAAACTTTTTTGTGCTCGTGATCGTGATGGTTCGTGATTAGAAACTTTTTTCGTGATCGTGATCGTGACCAAAAATATCAGTCACGCAAAACACTACAAGCAGTACAATATTTATTAAGATCACTATCTACTGATTATTTAATTACATGTGAACACTTGGAAACTCAAACATTTTCGGCAAATGAATCTCATTTGGCATTAAAATTTTTTCGTTTTGTATCGAAACAATTAATTAAATATTATTCAGATCGATGGTCATTCTATAATAAAATTATTAAAAAATTAAATTTAAAACCAAAATGTATTGAAATTAATTTGTTAGGTTTTGGTAGATTACAAAAATATCTAGATAAACGTAAGAAAATACATTTTATTGAATCATCAACATCATTACATGTTATTAATAAAACAAATAACAGATCATCATATGTTCGTAATGACCCTAAACATGATGATGAGACTTTTACACATGTATTAATTTTTGAACGCGCAACATCGCCTATTTATTTTGAAGTCGTGTTGTTCACAAGATTG
>CAJNOP010004237.1:0-10900 GCA_905250075.1 Rotaria sp. Silwood1 | reverse complement strand
CGAGAGTTAGATTATGGGGTTATAATAAGAGAATACACATAGATTAATGTGTTAGAGCAAAGAGATACCATAGGAGGTAGAACAAGCGCCTAGATTAAGTGATTAAAAACGGGGGATACATTACGCGATTAGAATAAGGGGATACATATAGAAAAAGGACATGGAATAAGGAGATGGGATAATGGGCTAGAATAAGAGAATACAATGAGGACTTGAATATAGACTAAGGACTTTGATTAGAGGTTAAAATAACGCGTCAGATTATGGGGTTAAACTAACGGGGCAAATATAGACGAAAGGGTTAGATTAATGGTAAGGATAAGGGTTACACTAAGCGATAGAATAAGGCATTCGATTAATGGGATTGAATGCGAGTTAGAATAAGGGGATTGAATAAGCGATAGAGCAATGGATTAGATTAAGAGATTAGATTAAGGGATTAGAATAAGGGATTAGATTAAGGGGTTAGAATAAGGGATAAAATAAGGAATAGAGTAAGGGGTTAGAATAAGGGATTAGATTAAGGGGATAAAATAAGGGATAAAATAAGGAATAGAGTAAGGGGTTAGAATAAGAGATTAGATTAAGGAGATAGAATAAGGAATTAGATTAAGGGGATAGAATAAGGGATATAATAAGGGATTAAATTAAGGGATTAAAATAAGGGATTTGATTAAGCAGATAGAATAAGGGATAAAATAAGGAATAGAGTAAGCGGTTAGATTAAGGGTTAGAATAAGGGATTAGATTAAGGGATTAGAATAAGGAATTTGATTAAGCAGATAGAATAAGGGGTTATAATAAGGGATTAGATTAAGGGGATAGAATAAGGGATAAAATAAGGAATAGCGTAAGAGGTTAGATTAAGTGATTAGATTAAGTTATTAGAATAAGGGATTAGAATAAGTGATTAGATTAAGGGATTCGAATAAGGGATTAGATTAAGGAGATAGAAAAAGTGATAAATTAAGGAACAGAGTAAGGGGTTAGATTAAGGGATTAGAATAAGGGGTTAGAATAAAGGTATGGATATAGATTGAGGACTTAGATTAGGGGTTAGAATAAGCAGTTACAATAAGGCGACAGATATAGACTAGTGTGTGGTTTTGTGATTAGCTTTCGGACAGCTATAGAAGTTTTTGAAATCTTGGAAACCTGCACTGCGTTTCCAAGAGCTTGAGGTTTTTGGTTGCTTTTGAGGGTTTCCGAGCTCTCGGAAATTCTTTCCCGGAAACCTATAAAGGGTTTCATATAGTGACAAACCCGGAAACCTTCTATAGGTTTCCGAGAAAACGGATTGTTTTTAGAGTGTTGGTGTTATAAAGAACTTCAGAGATTTTTAAAGTCTTCCCATTCGAAAGATTTATTGTTTTTTTTCTAGTGTAAGCATTGAATATATCATTCAACACAGTGGTCATTATTTTTATATTTAATCTTGAAGAATTCACAAGTGTTCTGTGTATATCCGGTGAAACTCTGAAGAGTCTCTATGAAATAGTTCACTTAACCTCTATCGACACTATCCCAATACCAATGATTTTGTTCTCTTTTCTGAGTCCGTTTGGGATGATATTTTCAGAAATCAGTGATATAAATGAGTTACTCATTTAGTAAAAGTTTCAGGTTGATATGTTGAACTAGACTGGAATTTTAGCTTGCACACAGTGTTCCTATAAACTCTCAAGAAAACTTTTTAAAGTAGGATCAAGAGTAAAATTCATAAGGTTCCGCCATTAGAAGACAGACGAAGATCGAAATCGTTTCAAATTAAAACTCACACCTATATGCAAGGTTTGTTCGAATAGAATTTTATGATTCCTGTCTGTTTATTTTCTATGAGCATTTTAGTAGGCTTAGGTTTAAAACAGCTCTAAGAAAGTTGGCTCCAATGATATTGAATGTCATTTTACTCAGCTTCCGGAATTAAATATGAGAAATCTGGTTGAATGGAAGTTTACTGTGGTTTGGAGCTTCAAAGTAAAAAAAAAGTATTCGTTATATCTTAAACCGCTAAGGAGGAGTTTACAAATTTTTTGTTAAAAACGCTGTTTCGAGAAAATCGATAGACTACACCGGTATTCAAATATATGTATGGTCACATGAAATAACAGAAATATATGCAACTTTAGTAGTACAGATGACTGTATTTAACTCAAGCGATGACATGATCCAAAAAGCTTTAGTTTTTAAAATAATTTTTTCCTTCATCTAGCAGTCCAAATATTACAAAAATACAATATCAAAACTTATTTATCGTTTTTCTCAAAATATGACTTTTAGTCAGACAAATTGAAGCTCTTCTCACACGATTTAAGATATAACCGATAATTTTTTTTTTATTTTGAAGCTCTAACTGTGAGTAAATTTTTGTCCGACCAAATTTTTGGTATTTGATTCCTGAGCAGAAAAAACTGGAATTTAATATTCTGAGGGTCAGCTTTTTTCGGCATATTTGAACTCTGAGCCTACTAAAATGCATACAAAAAATAAAAACAACCGAATTTCAAAATTCTAGTCGGACAAAAATTGCGCATAGGTGTTAGCTTTAATTTGAAACCATTCCGAGTTCTGTAGCTCTTTTATTGACAGAGCCTTAGGGATTCTCCTGAAGGTCATGAATGGGCTGTCAATAAGCCGAAGTTCCGGTCTAGTTCAATGGATCGGGCTGAAATTTTTACCAAAAGATTTTCTCATTAGAGCCACTCATGTCGGAAAGTTTCAGCCCAAAAGAACCTTGTTAAGTCGAAAATGGATTTTAAGGACTCTCCTTCCATTAACAATAAATTCTTAACCATTTTTAACAATCTAAAATTATTCAATACAAGAAGAATTTCATGTCTTTTCGTTCAGATAGACCTGATATTTTTAACAAACAAGATCAAAGATCAAGTGCTGTTTAAAATCGTGTAAAAACTTTCGCACCAAACGTAAGCGATACATCACGATCACTTTTTTGGCATTATGATATATCTTTATTTGAATCAAATCAAAGAAGATCATAAAATAAGTCGGTATCAGATAGATCAATTGGTCTTGCAATACGTCTTATATATTCAAATGAATGTAAATCTGGACTAAGACAATCATGAGAAGAAAACAGTTTTTTAATCATTTGTTTCTGCAATTGTTAAATAATTAAAACAGTCAGTAAATATTTTCCATAATTTAACGGGTGTGGCTGAGTGGAGCGTGTGGATGTGGGTGTGTGTGCTTGTGAGTGAGCCTATGAATGTTAGTGTATCTTTTCTTAGTCATGTCTACACCCACACCCACACACCTACACCCTGTGGGTGTGAGTGTGAGTGTGGGTATCTCATTCCTCATTACGAACATCAAATCCCACACTCCACATTCACACCCACAGCCTTGTAATGGATTATATCCATTTTTCTATCTTTAAATCGATCTTCTCTCATTCAGCTTATTGACTTTATCCGGGGTTCACTTATTTTTAATAGCTCGAAGAAATCTTACAACCATCAATACTACAATTATATTAATAGATATCAGCTTTTCTACCTGAATTTTCTCCCAACAAAGCTTCTATACCAAAATCAGCGAATGATTATTCATTGGAAAAATCCGAGAGTATCAATCAGAAATGTGCGCAAGGTTACTATGGTATTACGGAGCGTTATGTGGCGCCTCGTGCACATCTCTAGTGTGAATTGAAAAAAAGAAAGAGAAAAAGAAAAATTAAGTATTCAAATGAGCAAGCAATATGAGATGGTTGTTAAAATGTCTTTGAAAGAACAAACGAAAAAAAAAAATTCATCGACAGAAGCAAGAGAAAAGAATGACAAATATTCACATAGTTCGCACGTTCGAATCTTCTAGATTATTCTCTGTGAATGCTGATTAATAATTCTTGCGCAACTAGGTTATTTTACTTCCGTTCCTGCAATGGTGCATAAAAGTAGTGGCTTGTTGAATGTTTGTACAGAAAAAATTCTATGGGAATCGAGCATTTCTTTACTTGCGTTCACAACAATCTCTTTTCGACGAATAGCCACTTTAAACCAGTCAATCTGACAAATCAAAACGCTATTATCGACGGAAATTCGTTCCTTTATTTTCTTTATAACCAAATATTACAACACGACAAGAGAAAACGTAAACTGCAACGTGCATTAGATATCAATTTTGCGTACGACGAGTGTTGGGCAAAATTTTCCAATGCTTTTAAACAGTTCAAAGACAAATGTTCAAGAGTCGATGTCGTATTTGATGGAATTTTCAAGCGAAATACTCACAGAAGGTCTACTTCCCAACAACAGAGCCATGATTATGTTCACTTACCGTCTCTTATTTATGAAGAATTCTTAGGTATTTTACATCATTTGCAAATCTCGGTGCATGTGGCTGATGGTGAAGCTGATCCTGCTATTGTTCATATGGCTCGTGAAATCAAGGCTTATATTGTTGCGGATGATTCAGATTACCATCTTTATAAATTCTCTTGCGGCTATGTTCCACTTCTTTATCTCTCATTAGATACGCTGGAAGGACGATTGTATTGTATGACGGATGTTTTTCCTGGATTGAACCAAAAGAGTGTAGCACTGTGGGCAACAACGATGAGCTTTGATTTTATCCCTCTCAATCATGTAAAGGTAACATTTGACTTTTTTTTTCGAGATATGAAATCAAGCATGCTTTCTTGGATATTCTAGACCGTTTTATCGAAAAGAACCATTGATCGGGAAGACAAAGGCTTTTATGATCGCTTGAACCATATCAATCTAACAGAAGAACAACGCCATTCGCTTACTCTTCAGTGGAATCTGTATCGTTCTATTCAACAAACTGGCAACGAGAAACTGAACAACGAATTGATGGCAAATCTCTCCACTGAAAAGGAATTACTATTCCGGCAAGCGATGCAAAGTTTTATTGATGCTTCCGGTAGCAGCTCGATGCAGACACGAAATCAGAGCCCAATTCCTGATTATCTACTCACCCTGTTTAGAGAAGGTAAACTTGATCGTGCGGTTATTTACATTCTCACCGCCGGAACAATATTGCGTCATTGGAAGGGAACGGATTCAATGCATCTTCGTTTGCTTTTACCGATGTGTTACATTCTTCTCAAATCGAATTCTGAAGCAATGAAACAGAACTCGTATTATTCTGATGTTACTTTCAATGGACAGCAGTATCATCCACTTCAGATGGTTGAGTTCGAAAATATACCTTCTCTCGATACTTTCGCTCAACTTAACGACAAGCAACGAAGAACTTTCGTCCAACGTTGTGTCGATTTTGCCCTACAATCTCAAACGGTCATTAGTTGGCACGGAATCCATCGAGATAAACGACTTTGGCTTTCGCTTCTCAAACTATGGTCTCGTAAGACAAAAATAAGTCTAGATCGACAAAGATCAATTCGTCAGGGAATGATTATTTCCTTTCAAAAGCACACGCTGCTCGACACCTACGATGAAAAGAAAGGTAATGATCAAATATAGTTTCGCAATTCATATTCAGTGATATGTTAGAATCACTTAGGTTTATCCAAAAGTTTCTAGGTTGTTAAACAAAATATAAAGACAAAGAGAAAGTTCAAGTTTTATTTTATTAAATGTTCAAAATAGTCACCATGATTATTTATACAAAGCTCCATCCTTTCTAATAGTTTGTCAAAAGTTTTTTTAGATTCTTCTTTAGGAATATTTTTCACCACCTTGGAAACCGCACGAACCAATGATTTTTCATTTGGCTGATCAGTTAAATTCTGTTTGATGTAATCATTTGGCCAATAATCACACGGTGCAAGGTCAGCCCAGTTAGTTGAGGAAACCCTATTCTGCCGTTAAAACGATGTTTAATGTCACATCGTTTAAACGACGATATATTGACCAAATTACGCGTTTATCACAAAAAACGATTTTCTACGTCATAAAGTAATATTATGTTCTTGTCGTTTAAACGTCGGATTGTAGATGTCATAAATAGTGATTTGTTGACGTTAAAACCATAATTTTTCTTTATTTTATCTGTCGTAAACGATACTTTACTTGAAAAAGAAGTTTCATATTCCAGAATCATCTTCGTCTTACATGTAACCTAACCATTTATCTAATTTTATCAATTTGATGATGGACAATACACGTTCGTACTTTTTCTCAATATCTCAATGCATTTCAATGAGTAGGTCTCATTTTGTTTTCGAAAAAGAAGTTAAATTTCTAACAACTCAAAATATTTATTTAAACAAATGAAAGCTCATGCATCTATAAAACATAAGATATGAATAGAAGTCTCTTCTACAAACTTTTCTTTTTGTATTGATATTTGTTCAAAAGACTTCTACTCATGCCTTATATTTTAAAGATGTATGAACTTTCACTTCTTTAAATAAATATTTTGACTTTTTAGAAATTTAACTATTCTGTTTTCTTGAGAATAAAATGAGATCTTTTCATTAGAATATGTTGAGATATTATAAAAACCTGGCTGCACTCTTTCTTCTGACACATCGATCATTTTTTAAAAGTCTTTTTTCTATACTCTTCGTAGGTGATTAGAAATTTGTCGATCGCTCAAGGATGATGCGTTTGTCTTACATCTGATAAATATTCTATCGAAATCCTCTCAAGTTTTTGTTATGAATTCTGGAGTTCAGTTTATTCTAATATCTATGGAGAAATATATAACTAGTTACAAAGTTGTGATTTATGATAATCTCGATGAATAATGAAAGAAGAATCTAAATTAGTTTATTAGTATCAGATATGTATGTGATAATGAAACTTAGACTTTTAAGACGAATTAATGAATTGATACGACAAACGAAAAATTCTAGGGGAAAAATACCATAGATAAAAGGATGTCAATTTTTTGGTATATTTTATCAAAAGAAAATATTGAACAACAACACTATTGACGTACTTCTAAAATTTATTCATTGTTGAGACTTTTTTTCTCGTTCTTTAACAGTCGTCTGTCGTAGATAAAAAATAATTTATTGCTACAAAAGTTAATAGAGCAGCTAAGTTTTTTATTTGATTACTGTAATCTTTATGACTTACACATATTTATCATCTAGTTGTTCTTTTAAAATTTATACTGAAAACGGAATATATACTCAGCATTATATTCTTTTTTATGGTATAAGAGTTAAAAAATTAAAGTTTCTTCGCGTAAGAGTTTCAATCGACGACGAACTCAGTAAAATAACAAGCTCTAAAATGAAATCATTAATGAAACTAAGCTATTTAACATTTTTTTCAACTGATTTATTAAGATCAATCAGTGTGACGTTTTGTTCTAACTAAGAACATTATCAAACACAAATAAATAGACAGAAGAATATATATAAGAGTAAAATAATGTCGTCGTTTTTCTATTCTATTGTTTTAAACATTCTAATGCAGACAGATCAATTTTATTCCCCCGTGTATTGAAATGCTTAAAACAATAGAATAAAAACGATGACATTATTTTACTCTTATATATATTCTTCTTCTGTCGATTTATTTGTGTTTGATAATGTTCTTAGTTAGAACGAAACGTCACACTGATTGATCTTAAGAAATCAATTGAAAAAAATGTTAAATAGCTTAGTTTCACTAATGATTTTATTATGGAATGTGGTGCTACCAAATGACAAATAAGTTCTATATTATATATTTTTTCTACGAATATCGTATTTTGTCAACTATCTCTATGGAATGGACAAGAAAGTTTTCCACAAATACTATCCTAAGAAAAAGCAAAAATTAACGCAGAACGTAAGGTGAAACTAAATCCTCTACATCGTTCAATTCTGAAGACTTCTTCTATTAGAGTTATCTGAATCTTTTTGCTCATGTTTTCTAAGCTCGACCAACGGTCAATGAGAATCCTTATTCACAATTCGTATAGAGTAAATGTGTGAATTTCTTCGTAATCTGAATAGTATTTTAGATTAAATTCAGATATCATTCATGTATCTTATCTTTGTGTGCATTCACATCGCTCGCAGAAGTAATGTTTACTTATTGAGCAATCTTCATCGAATGAATGTGCTGGACGGATTTATTTTCTCTTTTGTCCTTCTCCAGCGTTATTCGTTTTTCCTTCCTCTTCTCTGAATTTTTTTTTTTACTTCTTGACTTAAATTTTTCTTTTCTTTCCTTTGCTTTTCTATCTCTCCAATTTGATTAAGACTAACAATCAATTACTAAGCATATGTGATCCGTTCTGTTTATGCCACATACATTTGTCGAATATATATTAACTGAAAATATTACTCTCTTTTGACTTGGCTAGAGGTTTTAATTGGATTATGTAGCTCATAATTAATAATGTTGTATTGCTTGTCATAAAACGAGTTTCAATTAGCACATATACTGATGAGTTGATAATTTGTGATGAAAACTCTAATGCAGCAAATTTATGTTTGAGAATATTAGGAAAATTTATCGTACGTTTCGAGCTTTGAGCATAATCAAAAAATTAGGATTTCAATGTGAAGATTGAGACTTTAAATCAATAAAATCAACCTCTATTTTTTCGATATTCTAATATTCGCACCAACACATTATTTTGATTCATATGATGTCAATGTTATGCGGATTCTTACTTTAATCAAAGGAACTCTTTTTCACATAATTAAATCTACAGCGAATACTTTTTTGAAGTAATTCAGCAGATCAAAAGATAAATGGAAGCTCGAAACGGACTAAATGTCTTTCACGCGTACTGTGAAAGAATAAAAAATACAAATTCACGAGAATATAAATAATTATGGGAACCAGTTCCAAAAAAAAAGATTAATCTACTTTAAGCATTTACAGCTTTTTTCGTTGGAAAAGATGATCATAAACATTTCTCATTATTTTTTACGAAGAAGAAAATGACTTATATAACCGTTTCAGAGACTATTTAATGTGAATAACGCTTGGAAACGCTGACTAGACGTAAAAACGGCAAGAAAAGTGATGATCACGTTTTTTCTTGCCGTTTATTACCGTTTCCTAATAGAACGGGTGGTTATGACAGTTTAAACGGCATTTTCAGCGTTTCACTTCTTCCTGGGAGGTGAATATGGTGGATGCGGCATTATATTGATACGTTCTTCTGTTAAATAATTAATAACATCTGAATGACGATGGAGTTCAGCATTATCATGAAGCAATTTTATACCTTTTGTACCATCTGACCTTCTTTGTTTCCATATTTCTTTGACCATAGATTTGAGGCAATTTTCAATATAATAGTTGTGATCTATAGTCTTGCCTTCATCAACAGCAGGTATAACAACAGAACTATTTGATAAGAATATAAAAAATAAAATTTTTGGTTCAAATTTATTTCGACGAACAATAGTTGTTAGTGATTCACCTTCACTAACCCAGCTTGCATTGGTTGACTTGCGACCAATCTGCCTATGGTAAATCCACGTCTCATCACCTATTATAATATCACATAACAGCCAGGAACCATTACGAAATTTCGCTAAACTGTCGCGACAAAGTTTAACACGTTCTTGCTTTTGTTCATCAGTCAGTTGATGGGATACCCAACGTGATGTAATTTTTTTCATCTTAGGACAATCGTGTGTAATTCGTGCTATTGTACCATGAGAGAGAGAGATATGTCTCAGGTATAATATCGTTATAAGTTGAATGTGCATCATTGTTGATAACCTCTTGTACTAGTTCAATATTTTCATCTGTAAGTTCGGAAACCGGACGACCAGATCGAGGATCATCACTGACATCTTCTCTTCCTTCACAGAAACGCTTTGTCCACTCTGCAACTGTTAGATATGATGGAGCCTTGGATTCTAAAGCTTTTACAAGTTCTTCGTGAATTATCTTTCGATTTATCCCCACAATAGTTCGAATTTTTATATAATATTGATTGTATTCATTATCCATTTTTGAAAATTGCTTTTTAGTTCGAATTAAAGTTTATCGAAAAAAAGTATTGTTACTAAGTCCGAAATAGAGTTACTGTATCTATAATTATAAACAATGCACTCCACTATTTATTCATGCAAAAAATGCTTCAATGCTAATTGGTTCATAAAATTGCCCCTAGCAATCTGGGAACTTTTGGAAGACCTAAGTAGTATTTATTAAATCAGAAAAGCCTTTTCACAATTATCTAATCTTAATGTGTGTTGCAGAACATACACTGCAGGGAGCACAATTACCTCAACAATCACTTCTTCGATATTCAGACGAACAATTGAAGAAATATATTTCAAAAGCTCAATGTGCCGAACTGCGAACTTCAATTAACAATAGTGCCATTATTCATTTACCGAACAAACAGATTAAGGAAGAATTGGAAGAAATTGAGCAGTTCTACAAAGAATTAACAATGGTCAATCAATTTTCTGGTCAACCATTGGTTATTCCACTACCACACAAATGCATCAGTCTTCTCACTTATCGCTTGGCTATCAGTTTATCAAAGAAGAAGCGCTCGAACGTTATTCAAACTCTCTTCAAACAAAATGAACTTTTGATTCGGTTAACAGAAGAAATTGAGACATTTCTTACTTAGTTTTTGAATTTTTAGAATTGTTTTTTTATTATTATTCATTCAAAATAAAGCTGATTGTTTCTCAAATAACTTCTCAGTAGAAACATTTATCAATCAGCAGTTTTTACCGTGCGCAAGAAGCTAACATCCTGAATCCTTCTGAATGATAGCGAATAAGACGAACTGATAAGTCTAATGATCAATCACTGAAGTCCCCCAAACACTTGAAATGCCGTCAGATTTGTACGTCATTTCAGTTACGAGAAGTGCACAGGCAATGTTTTTAAGAAGCAGAAATTTCTTAGAGGCATCAATAGTTTCCTACTTTGTGTGATCTTAACCCTTTACCCTCCCAATGGATCATATATGACCCATTGTAGACATGATCACAGAAAATAAAGAAAGCATGAGACTGAAAAAC
>CAJNOP010004236.1:0-10904 GCA_905250075.1 Rotaria sp. Silwood1 | reverse complement strand
TTTATGAATAAATGCTGTAACTAACCAAAAAAGGTGGGAAAAACTTAGGTTTTAATCGATTTTTCTTCTTTTCTATTTACGTAATGATTCTGAAAAAGAGCAAGGATAGTTGTAGTTGTAGTTTAATTCTTATGATCATATTGAGAATGTTTTTTATCAACATATTTTTATCATGTAGAATCAATAGAAATAAAAAGACATCGATTTTTTCAATATTTATTCACAATTAAATTTAGTAAAAAGCAAACTTTATTCAATTTTATGCCAAAATAAATTCGTGTGTTTACAATCTGGATCTTTGCAGCGAATAGTAAATGTCCGATTATTTATGTCAATAAAAATTGCAGACGTGTTTCTTTTATGATGTCTATTTATAAGAGGACAAAATCTATATTCACCTCCTATGTTAAAAAATATCACATCTGAATTATGATTACCATGAACGTATGATCGAATATAGCCTAAATGAGACGGATCACTTGTAATTAGCTTTTCTACAAATGATTTAAATTTTTCTATAGTTGTGTCCAATAAATCAGTTTTAATAGGTCTTGTAATAGATGAAGAAAAATTTGATCTGTTACGATTAGATCTATTTGTATAGTTTGTTGAACTGAGATAAAAATTTTTCATATGATGATTGAGTTTATTTACATTAATCAATTCACAAGTTTGAAATATTGATTTATCAACAATATCTAGCTCTTCATATACAAATTGATTATCTTTTTCCGATAATATAAATACATTGGTTTTTTCATGATACGTTAATAATGAGTTTTTCAATATTTCATTATATGAATATTTAACGGATTGAGCAGATGTTAAAGAAAGACTTTGAATTAATGCATTTGCTTTTTGTTTTTTTACACAATCAAATAAACGAAATTGTTGATTTTTTGAATAAACACCTAAATCAATAGCCAAAGTATATTGATTTTCTTTATTTAAAACTAAAAGATAGGCAACTTCTGCAACCGTAAGAAATTTCGAATATATATAACATTCTCTACAAGATGTACGTAATAGATTAACATATTTTCCTAAAAAATCGATTAAACTTGGGATGGTGCATTTTTCTAATGATTGAGTAATATGGAACGATGTACATTTATGTTTGATAATCATCCAAAGAAAAAAATGAATTGTAACTTTAAAAAACAAGCCGAAAGTTTGATTATTATCAAAAAGAATGTTTTCATTTGTATGAATAAAATGGTATGATATTTTTTGTGAAGTCGATCTAAAAATAAGAATTTTTATAAATAATTCATAACAAAAATTGCAAACGAAAGGATACATTTACAATACATAGAGAAAAATATTTATTCAACAACAGTGTTTTTTTCAATAGAATATTTACAGTGGTTTGCAAAAAAACTTGGCCTCATTTATTTTCAATAGTACTTTGGCAAAATTCATTTATTTCTGTTGGTTCCAGATTGGCTAGGTAGCTCACAAAGAACACTACGTATTAGTGTATTTAGATTTATTTTGCATCCATGCTGGAAAGAAAAATGAAGCAAGTAAGTGTTTCAATTGGAAGGTACAAAAAGCAATTACACGTTTTTTAGAGATTGTTTTTCGTTTTTTATCTATTTATTTAATTGAGAATAATTCAAAATGAGTTCAATAAGTTTTCCTCAATTTGAACATCGATTTTAACAAGCTCTCATACTTATAAAAAAGGGATTTAAAGGCAGTCAATTTTTCCATAGATTGAAAATTTTTTGAAAATTCTCGCCTATTTCAATCCCTATTCTAAAATCAGTTCTGTAAATTTTGAGTCTCCATAATGGAATAGTTACTTGACATTGCCTTCTAGTTCTTACAATCGTCGATTCAAGTTCATCACGAGGCTGCTCTATTATACTGTAATCTTTTTGGCACCTTCCAATTATAAAAGTTCTGTCCTTTAGTTTTCTAGTGAGTGCAAATGGAAAATAAATCAAAATATACCTACACGTAGTACTCTTTGTGAGCTATCCAACCATACTTGAAACTACTCAAAATCAAAGAATCTTACGGCCGCAGGACTGAAAATATGAGGCCTAGCTTTTTTGCAAACCACTGTATATTGGTAATGAGAAGTATATGAAAAAAAATACTTTCATTTGAGATATTCAAATAAAAATTAAATATAACTTACGCTTCCAAAACAAGGAATTTTTGAAAGATAAAATCAATATTAATATTTTGATTATAATTAAATTTTTCGTCGAAATTTAATAATAAATGAAGTATTTTAAGACAACAAATTGGTCCAATACGACAATCATCAGTATCAGAATTACAATTAATATAATATTCAAAATCGATATATGCTTTCACATGTTGTTCAGAACAAATTAATTCATAAATAGAACGTTCAGATACTGGACAAGATTGATATACATTAATCAGTTCATCTAATGTTAAATAACAAAATCGACGACTATTAGTATCTGTTTCAATACTTATTTAAATATATTTATTATTGGATTTATCATTTGATACACTGTCAAGTAAATCAGATATTCGATGAGTGATGATTTTATTCGGATAAAGACGTTTAATTAATTTTTCAACAAAAGTCATATTGATACTTAAACTTCTAAAACAGAAATCAGACTATCTATTGCGCTTAAATTTTTCTTGTCATTTACACTAATATAGAAATATTAGTTTGATATAAATAAATAATCTATATTAAATGGCCACATGTTTCATGTTCCAAAAAAAAATCATTATTGTATAAAAGAAATTTTAAATAAGTTGTTTTTCTAATGCAATTTCCCTCAAACAATCAAATAATTTTGTAAAGAATACAAATATTCTTATTTGTTTTAATTTGTTTATAAATTAATTATTTTTATGTATTTCTTTGGATAATTCATGAATATTA
This sequence comes from Rotaria sp. Silwood1, assembly GCA_905250075.1. NCBI lineage: Eukaryota > Metazoa > Rotifera > Eurotatoria > Philodinida > Philodinidae > Rotaria > Rotaria sp. Silwood1. The sequence continues at coordinate 8,020 of CAJNOP010004236.1, read as the reverse complement.
CTCAATTAATTAAGGATATGATCATTTTTACCCTTGGTTTATTAATTATTAAATAAAAATAAAGAATAACGTTATGATCTTTGATTTTGTATCACGTTTCATTTATTGAGATTATGCAGAAAAAAAAAGCCATACTTAAAATATTGACAATCTCATGATAGATCGATTACAATCCAAACTCTTATAGATGGATCTTCTTGTCTTCTTAAATATTCAATCAATTATAATAACTACACTTCCTTTTTTTTTTCTTTGTGCCTTTTCCTATCAATAAATTCACGAAGAAATATTTTCTTCTTTATGATTCTTTATTAAATAAATTAAATTGAAATAAATAATAAAATCAAACACCACGTTGAACATTTATTCGTGAACAACAATAACATTCGATTGAATTGATAACTCACAAGGAAAATAAAATGCAAAATTATTTATTTATTTATTTTTTAATAGAATTCAAGATTAAATACGAATTGTGTATTCATTTTATCGAGTTAATTTGGCAGCACTTTCATTTGTGTATTAGCTAAGCTAACCAAAAATCGTGTACCTAAAGAAAAACAAAAAATTAAGCTAGTAGTCATAACAATAAGAATAATGAGCTTCTTGTGTTCGGTTCAACAATAGAATTCTATTTGATTTATTTTATTACATACCATCAAACCATGATATTTTTACATTTTTAAATCTAATTCGATCATTAATCATAGGTTTTTTCACAAGACGAGCCTGAGAAAATGTATTATTATGTGGAATTGATAAACAAATATTAGTTTTTTATCTTACTTGTTCATTCCATAATGTCATACCAATATGAGATCCATCTTGATCAACATGTATATCACGTCGACTCCATATTGTTTCATTTTTTGTACCAGTTGAAATACCAAAATCACGTAAAACACGAACTTCAACATCTAAAAGAGTTTAACATTGAAATTATATCATGTGTATAGATTTTTTCTTCTATTAAATGAAGTAAGGAAGGTAACCATAAATTTATTCATATTTTTATTTTCTTTTTACCAGAATTGATTATGTGTTTTGGTTGCAAGATATGATATTTCATATGATATTAGAAAACTAATTATTTGTGTATCGTGACACTGTCATCATCTACTCCAATTCAATTCTTTTTATCAATCATGACTTCTATTAAATGAAGAATCTATCACCTTTTCCTTCGAATCAATGGAGAATATGTGTCATACTAATAATAATCCTAACATCAAATAATCACCACAAATAATTGCCAATTTATGAAAATATTTTTTTAGTTAAACAAATATTAAATCTTACCAATTATGGAATTCATTGGAAGACTATTGATTTGGTTTAGTGGTGTGAAATTATATGTGTTTTCTTCAAGAACAAATGGTGGATCAATTTCACGTACACGTGTTCCATTTGTACATGTCAATTGAAAAGGATGTGGCAACGTTTTGTAAATATCCACTGCAGATTTAATTGTTAAATTTGTAAATTCGTATGCCTATAAAAGAAATGACAAAAACACTGATTAATTTCGATTTTTTTTCTGTACTTGATTCTTTTTCAATTTATCAGCCATTATATGGGAATTTAAATTGAAAGCCACCAATGTAATTGAACCTGATTGATCAGTTAAATCCCAATTTGAAATTTCTCCAGTACCATGTCCATTTGTAAAAGTTCGTTTAGGATAAATACAAGTAACAAATGCAAGAATTTTCCATCTATATTTGAATAAAAACAAAAGTAAAAATCAAGAACCGAAAATTTTCTCCTAGGACATATGTCAACTTATTTGTTAACAAAGACTCAATTGATTTTAATCATAAAGCCATAGACATATCTTAAATACTTACAGAAATGTAATATCGGTATTGATATCATTGATATTAATCAAAGTTGGTTCAACTGCTAAAAAATAAAATAAACATAAGAAAAAAAAGAATTTCGAAATGCGATCTATCTGAAGTGAGATTGGGTATTATCGACTCAATTAAAATTTGTTTATGTTCAAATGATTCAATTTAATTGAATTAATTCATACTGCAAACTTCAAATCAATAAAAGAAGACGTTTCGGAAATATTTGTTTTATTTCATGAAGAAGAATGAATCGTTTCGTCAATATAAATTCAAAATCTTAGTAGTATTTATAATAACTTACTTGTTGGAATAGCAGTTTGAGATATATTTATATCTTCTTTCTTATCATTATGATCATCTTCTTCTACTGTATTATGCAAACTATTATCAGTTCTAGAACAACAATAAAATGATGTTAATTAGTGATGAACAAAGATGAAAATTAATGCAATTTACGTTGTTACACAAATACCATCAACTATTTGTTCCAGTGTATGAGAAATTTCATCGTCCATATTAATTTGAATATCTGAAATAAATGATGAATGTAAATAAATCAAAAACTTGTTGGATAGAGTAATTGAGTATACAATCTAGCTAACTGAATGTAATAAATGCTATCCTAAATCTTTTTATATTTAATCCTCTATCTCTTGACAATATTTCGAGCAGCAGGGTTGTTGTTTGGGAAAAAAAAATTTCTAACTCGTTATTAAATATTGGATAATACTAATAAATATTTTTTTGTATCGAATAAATAGCCATATATGACGATACATCAGGTAAAAAAAGTCGATTTTTGTTTAAGATGACCGTGAATGCTGTGCCGATAAATGATATAAAAGTAAGTTTTCGGATCAATTCGTTTTAAGTCAGATAAAAAGTTTATGGAATATGTGTTGGAATTGACGAATAAATTTATGATGCATGAAAGAAGTATAAGATAAGGTATTACATTAAGAAGAATTAGTTGAAGTGTGAAATAACACAACGAAACTAATCAAATGAGAAACAAAACATTTTAAAAATGGCTCGAAACTAAATTAAATCAATTGATGTTTTTTATTCTAATCGAAAGAGAAGAAAAAAAGAGGAAAAGCGAATTGAAAAAGTTGATCATTTTTGACAATATTTAATGAAAAAAAGTTTCAATGTATAATTTAATTTAATGAAAAGATCAGATTGAATAGGAGGAAGATTGATGAAATATTTCATAAATATTTCGTTTTTGTATTAATACGATCCGCATGAGTTTTGAAAATCAATGTGTTATACAAATAAATTGGTTATTGAGCCAAGTTATGATCCTGGGAAGTGAGCGAAAGTTTATTCAGTCGACGTTTTCATTATGAAACACCACAATAGTATCCACTGAGGCTTATGTAAAGTGTAATTTGGTTCGCAGCCTAACTAGCCGTAAGCTTAAAGCGTCTCTGTGAAGTTGTTTTTATACCGTAAACATCAACTGAATAAACCTTGGCTCACGAAAAGGTTGCCTTACTTCGCAGAACCCTAAGTTATTTAATTATATGGAATATTTTGTGTACAGTTATTTCTGATGTTTAAAAGATTACATTATTCTTTTTCAACATTGTTTACTGCACATATAATAAAAAAGAAAAATATCTGAAAGAATTTACGATTGAAAACAATACTTATTTGTTGAATTATTTGCTCATAGGTTTCTTTATACGTTAAAAAAAAATGAATATCATATTATTTTGTTCTAGTTTATCAAAACGAAATGAAAAGTATTTTCCTTTAAGATACAAAACTAAAATATCTAATATTGATTTTTTATTATCTTACATAGATTGAACTATTATGAGTAGTATAGATCTGAGTTTATGATAGAAAGGTATTCATATGATATAAAAACGTATTTTTATCTAATGATAAAGTGAGTCTTTTCTATAACTTGGTAATTTATTTGCATAGAAAATTCATTTTGTCTCAAATATTTTCTAAAAGGAATTGTTAAATAAATTTATTACGCAATCGATAAGATTTATTTTTTAGGTATTCGAATATTTTTAACAAGACATTGAAATGAAAGAATCAAATATTGTTTTTACATGAAATAGCTTTACCACGATGACATTTAGTACAACATTTGATAAGCCTTTTTTTACACGGACAACGATTACTCTCACAAGATCCTATACATTTGCAAGGTCTATTTGTTTTAAATTTAGTGAATATTTGACAAGCTTGAATAAATGTAATATTTGCTAATTGAGTTATATCTGTTTTACGTAAATCGGATGAGACGGTTTGAGTCAAATCCATAAATTCAGATGATGAAAATAATTCACTAATAATACCATCTTGTGTGGCTAATTTATAAAATACATTAATAGGATCATCCTTTTTAATTATTTTAATGATTTTGCAAGGTAAAATAGATGGTGCTGTATTTGAACGATCAACATCTGCTATTTTTAAACCAATAATATCATTTATTTCGAAAGATTTTTGTTTTTTCAATGCACGTTCATAAATTTTCAATTGACGTTCTAAAATTTATATCAATATGTTTTTAGACTATCAATCAATTAAACAAAAATTCAAACATCATACCTGCTGTATGAATGTAATTTTTTTCAGCTTCATCTCGAATTCGTTTATGTGATGTTTCTGTCAATTCTCTAATGTAAAATAAAAAACTGGATCTTCAATTACATATAAAAGGCTTAGTTATTTACTTAACAGGTAAAATCATATGTGAATCAATAGATGATATACATGTTGAAGTTTCATCAGAAATTTGGCTTTGATCATTCATATTAATCTAAATAAAACAAAAATAATCAGACATATAGAGAAAGAACTTGAAATTTTACAGAAACTGAAGTAGTAACAGTATTTAATTTTTGAAGAAATGAATCAAGTAGATCTTCTTCATTAACAGTTGAATCACTTGTCGATAATTCTTTATGTAATTCTAACCAAAATTCATGATCAATTCTGCATGGTTGACCGAAGACCATTTCATATGGTGTTTTCTTTGTACTTTGCGAAGTACAATTATTGATTGACAACATAACAGGTCCTTTAAAAGAAAAAACGAGCAATATGGTAATATAAAATATTTTACAACGACATATCAATTTTATTTTCTTTCATTTACCTAAACCACTTGGCCAGTCAGAAGTTTTGTTTACATCGAGCCATTTGCCTAGCATTTGTTGAACGACAGCATTGGCTCTTTCAACAAGACCTTGACTTTGTGGATGCCGTGCACGTCCATTAATGATTAATAAATCTGGCCAATCGTTTTTTAAGTTCAGAATTACATTCGCTCTAAAGAAAGAATGATTTAAGAGACCTTCCATGAGCTGATCGAGCATCGCTCCAATGTACGAGGCACTCGACAAAATTTTTTTTTCGATTTTTTTGTTCATTCAAAACTTCAACGTGTAAAACTACTAACCCTAAAATTTTAGGTTCGGATACCCTTCCTATAAAAAGTTAGTCAATACCGACTTTTAGCACTATCACAACTTTTTGAGGAGAAAAAAAAAAAGAAAAAATATCCTATAAAAGATGTACCAGCTTACGTTTCAACAGATTGTTGAAAATTTTCACGGTATATAGGGGTGCAACAAATCTTGTAAAGATTTGGAGTTTGTGACCAAATCCTTTGGGTTTGGATGTGGGTTTGCGTTTGGAGTAATGTTTGTACCTATGTTTGAGATTTGGGATTTGGATTTGGATTTGGTTTGGGATTGGGGCATAAGATTTGGATTTGGCATTGGATTTGTGGATAAGATTTGGATTTGGTTAGTGGATTTGTGCATTTTAAGATTTGGTTTTGGCTTTGAGATTTATAAAAACCATAGCTATGGAGGTATCTATAGGTCCTCATAGACTAGCCTATAGGGGTCTCCATAGGTCCTTATGAGCTATTATATGGAGGTACCATAGGTCCTAATAGGCTATCCTATGGAGGTACCATAGGTCCTCATAGGCTATCCTATGGAGGTACCTATAGGTCCTCATGGGCTATCCTATGGAGGTACTCATAGATCCTGAAGGGCAATCATATGGAGGTACCTATAGGTCCTCAAGGGCTATTATATGGAGGTACCCATAGGTCCTCAAGAGCTATTATATAGAAGTACCCATAGGTCCTCATGGGCTATTATGTAGAGGAGCCCATAGGACCTCATGGACTATCCTATGGAGGCACCCATAGGCCCTTAAGGACTATTATAAGGGGTACCCATAGGTCCTCAAAGGCATCCTATTGCGGTACTCATAGGTCCTCAAAGGCTATATTATGCGGATACCCATAGGTGCTCAAGAGGTATCCTATGGGGATAACCATAGGTGCTCAAGGGCTGTCCTATGGGGTACTCATAGGTCCTCAAAGGTTGTCCTATGGGGATAGCCATAGGTCCTCAAAGACTATTCTATTGGGGTACTCATAGGTCCTCAAGGGCTACATTATGGGGATACTCATAGGTCCTCAAGGAGTATATTATGGGGACACCCATAGGTCTTCAAGAGCTATTATATGGGAGTACCTATAGTCCCTGCAGGCAGTAAGAGAATCTTCTATACATATAATATTCAGTGTCTCCCTGTGCCAGGTCAAAGGTCGAATAAGAGTATAGGTGGGTAACATTAATAAGGGATAATGCTATAGAAGTATGGACTGTAAGGTGGGAGGATAAAGCTATAGAAGGGTAAAGCTATAAAGTGTAAGACAAGAAATGGTAGAGCTATAACTGAGTGAGGCTATAGAGTAAGGAGTGATAAAGGAGATAAGGCTAAAAAGGGGTACGGCTATAGACGGATAAGTCTATAGACGAATGGGATATGAAGGAGGTAAGTCTATAGAGGAATGTACTGTGAGTGATATGAAATAAGGCTATAGAGGGGTGGATTGCAAGAGAAGTTATGCTATAGAAGGGTAAGACCACAATGGATTAAAGTTATAGAGGGATAAGATTACAGAGGGGAAGGGGTACAACTAGGTAAGGCTATACCCTCTATAATAGCCCATGAGAACCTATGGGTACCTCCATAGGATAGCCCATGAGAACCTATGGGCACTTCTGTATAATAGCTCTTCAGGACCTATGGGTACCTCTATATAATAGCCCTTGAGGACCTATGGGTGCCTCCATATAATAGCCCTTGAAGACCTATGAGTACCTCCATAGGATAGCCCATGAGGGCCTATGGGTTCCTCCACATAATAGCCCATGAGGACCTCTGGGTACTTCTATATAATAGCTCTTCAGGACCTATGGGTACCTCTATATAATAGCTCTTCAGGACCTATGAGTATCTTTATATAATAGCCCTTGAGGACCTGTGAGCACCTCCATATAATATCCCAAATCGAGACCCAAATCCTAAGCATCAGATCAAAACCCAAGTCTACTATACCAAATCCAAATCTATAACAAATCCAAACGATCTCATATCAAATCCGAAGGCTCCGTACTTATTCCACCCTTATCGATCTTTATCGTACAGAGTCAAGTTGGATTTTGGTAATTTAAGGCCAAATCCAAGCCCAAATCCAAATCCAGATGAAAACCAAATCTTTGTATACCAAATCCCAAGGCTTTGGATTTTTTGCACCCTAACGGTATACATAAGAAGATAGAGAATTAAAAGCTGAACAAAATAAGCTATTTTAATATAATATAATCTCTAACAATTCTAGTTTGAATAAGCTAATATGAGTCAAAGGTGGTCATTTTGATCAGTTCAAATAAAACAGTGTATCTCCTGCTGTGCTTCAGCTTTAAGAGATACCAGACTGAATTTTATATATGTTGTGCAACTTTTTATTCTCTACAAAATGGTAAAAAAAATATTTGAGAAAAAATTTCACATTGATGCAAAGAATGGCTTACACCTTCGAATTTTCCATGGTTTTTTTGTGATTTTTCAATAGAAAATGAACGTTTTTAGCGATTTGCATTGGTATGACCTAATGATAAATCAAAATAAATACGATATCCGGAATCGGCACGAAAACTGCATCTATCTATATATGTTTTAACGAAAAATTTTTCCTGGCCAAGATTGACCTATGAGGGACCAGGGGGAAAAATTTCCTTTGACATAAAGCTGTCGGGGAGTACAGGTCAATTTTTAGCCACAAAAAAAATTTCGCTAAAACATATATAGATAGATGCAGTTTT